>JACXIV010000099.1:100491-264251 GCA_014737475.1 Bombus confusus
CACTCACAGAGGTATTAATATACTAGAATGGAAAGGAAAAATAACATACGCATGCAGGAAAGTGTAAATGTGGTAGGTTTGACATTGTCGATAAAAAAAGTAGTAATATCGCGGACAAAAGACTAACGAATATTGTACTATCAAATCCAGTAACGTTAAATGTAGAGGAAAATATCAATAGTAATTTACCAAAGAGATAAGAAAATCATCACGAAATTGTACTATTGCAGTCTTCAGAAATGCACATGAAACACTTTTTTTACTTTCAATTAAATTAAGTACATACTTATATTTATACATAGTACTTTTCACATAATATCATATTTCAAGTATATTTTTATAGCAGATACTATCACATTTTAAGCTTGCAATGTCTTATTCGATTCTCCATATAATCGCTCCATATTGTTTTAATAAATTGTAAGTATTTATTTCAATCCTATACATCACTTTTCAATATCCATAAAAAGAAAGCGTCCATGATATAGTTAAAAAATACTAGCATTCTAAGGATTTCAACATTCATACTTTTATTGCTATCTTTATTACTATCAAAATTTCTTGTTATGCGACAATCATATATAACGATATCGACATGAATTCGAAAATACGCTTCATTTCATGGCTTCAATTTCACGTTTCTTTCTCGTCGAATTCTGATTCAGGAACTGCTGATTTTTGTGGAAACCTTGTCTGTTGTTTTTGAACTGGCTCTCTCTTTGGATTATTTGTGGAAAAATAACTGTAAACGAAATTATATTCCATAAAATGAAACAGTTATTTTTTTATAAAATTGAAGAGAAGTTTATGCATATAGGACCAAAATTTAACGGTTACTAAACAGAGAAAGTTTATTTTTCTACAAAATTGCCAAAAAATTAATTTATACTTTTGAATATCACTATACTGGCTCCTCATTTGTTGCTCTCTGTGTTGCATCCATAAGTCATCATATGTCACGCGCTTCTTTTCTTGTTGCTCATTTGTTGACTCTTCTTGTAAATTACCACTTATATCATCGAATTCATTTGCTTGAAACATAATTCATAAATTTAATTGAACCATCGAAAGTTTATCAATTATTCCCTTAACAAACTTACGATTGCTCTCAAATTGTGTATCAATATTATCCCACACTGGTTTTTCCTCCTCTAAATTATCAGCGGAAGATACAAGATGTGTACTCTGCTGTTCTTGTTGATTAACATTACCAGCTTGGTGTAATTTCCTTTTAAATATAGTTTATGTAACTAGTTTTACTAACCCATTATGAAAAGCCAATATATTATATAATTCTACAAAAAACAAAAAAAGGTAATACCTTCTAGATATATCCATGGGACCAAATGCTTTGTGATAACATTTTGGTGTATAAGCTATTTTTCCACCCAAGAATGTTGTTACACCTATAAAAGCTGTTACAACAGGTTTCAGCATTCCTAATGCTTTAGGAAGCATTATATGTGCTGCTATCGCAGATATAATTCCATAAGGAAGTGCAGCATTATAGAAAGCTTCTGTTTTCATACAGTCTTGAAAAATTTTCAATGTTTCTGGTGTGGCGTCAGGAATCTAAAATTTATAAGTAAATTTTTATCCTGATTTTATATAAAAATTATTAAATTTCTCCTAATACAATGTAATATTATCATAAACATTATTAGTAAATAGCAACTAGAAATATAGAATAGTGATCAGGTATAATGATTAATAGCTATATAATTTTTAAATTTAAGTACTTACCAATTCTTGCAACAATTTTAAATCTTCCTTCTCATCTCGTCGAGGCATTATCATAACTTATGCCGAACTACGTATCATTAACAAAATTAATAAATTATTTGTATACTTCCCGTATAACCTAACTGAAGAGTCTAAAAATCATATCCAATAAAGTAAATGAGTAACTAGGGAAAAGCTTTCGCATATTATGTTAACATTAATGACTAATCACCTGTCCAACAATAGTTGACGCTATTTAATAGAACAAGATAACAATAGACTACTTTCACACATTATACACCATTTCTTACATACAGTTTTGTTTAACTGTAAGGGTAATATTTTTTCCGGCAAATTAAGCACAACGTGCTTTCACCATTTTAGTACATCATAAGTAGCGGGCAATTTAAAATGATACTTTCAAATTCCAAATTCACTAAACAAACACAACAATATGATATTTAGAGGAAATGTGTATGGAAGTAGATTTAAATTATAATAGCAGCTTATTAATATCAGAGAGGAAATTTCCGCTAATATCTATGTATATACCTGATTCTAAATATCTAGAATTCATTATTCAACTTGTTTATCTAATAAATGTCAGTTTTTACATTTTCTTTATCTATCGCAAGTTAACTGATTAGTTTAATAACGTCAAATCCAAGAAATAAACGCTTAATAAAAATAATTATGTATATGAACATTCAGTTATTTCATTAAAAGTCATAGTTTTTTTTGTAATATATTTATTTTCAGTGCTTCTATTTTAAAAATATTTAATTTATTAGAAAATTCAAACATAATCAAGATGCATAAATGTAATTCGAAATCTGTATATCGTTTTTTTTGCTATGATAAAAAGAATTACAAAGTTATTTGGAATATTACATTGTACTTTATATAAAACGCTTACTAAATTTGATATTTTTAAACCAAATATCTTTGATTAGTTTTTATTTATTTATTTCGGCCTCGCCGGCTGTGAAATGGACTTGGTTTTTATTATACTAATTCACATATTCCACATAGCACTTATTCTTACAACACCTGCACCTTCTTTCTTTCGATAAAATTTTCTTTTTCTTTTTTGTCTCTTCTACTCTAAGCATTCCTTTCTCTAATTAAATGCTTTGATATATTTCTAAAAGCAAAGAACAGCTAAATATATTTTTTAAATGCTAAATAATGATAACACCTAATGAGTATACATATATCATCATTTATATCTGAATATAAATAAATTTGAATATTAAAAATTAAGTCTACAATGAAATAAATATTAGAAATTCTACTTTAATTTTATACTTTATTATTTTTAAATGCATTTATTTCTTTGACAATTCAAATATGTATCTATATCTATGCACTGCATAAAGCACTTTATTTACATCCAAGTGTTAATTTAATAAGTATGGAAACTTACATTACATTGCAACTTGCTATAAGAATATTCCATATGCTTTGTTCTATTCACATACAATAAATATTCGTTTAATATAATTATGAGTGTAAAAATAATTTTTTTATAATATATGTTAAAAAGGTAATATATTGAATTAATATTAAAAATTAATAACTAAATAATAATATAATTGCTAAAAATATATTTTTTGTCATTCACACCAGAAATCCATAACTTATACAGAAACTACATTTTTAAAGATTAACTAATTGGATTATTGTAATTGATAACTTGTGTATGAATTTTTCTTATAGTCTATCCTGTAAAGTAATACCTTTATGATTTTATTTCAATTGACAATCTTGTTTTCCATTTATTTTCAAATGCACAAATACTAAATATCTGTTATATTCCATGGGCATACATATATACGGTTCAAGTACATCATTTATGAGGAATTTTGTCTTACAAATTTTCCACTCTTACTTATGAACAAGATGAAAATACGTATCTTGTAGTCATAACTTTAGTAGAGGGGATGGTGCTAACAAGGCTCTAACATTCACTATAAAAGTTCTTGCTCGAAATACGAAGGTGCTGTCAAAAATGTTGTGTAACAGTGAAACTGATCGAGATTCTAAAACTTCTCAAATATTATATTTATCATTGTTTTTATTTTGTATATCTGTACAGTTAACAACATGTGTGTCTGATATGAATTATAATGCAACAAGTACTATGTTAACAAATAATACATCAAATAATTCAGTTGGTGATGACTTGTAAGAATATTTTATATATAATGTTAAAAATCCTTTGCATGTATTTATACTTATTTATTTAGTTTTTATTTATTCTCTTTCTTTTATTTTTATACCACAGATATGTCATAAAAGCAATGGTGTATGAAATTGGTATATTAACAGATGCGGACAATGCAACTAACGATACTACTGAAAGGTAATATCAAAATGAATATTAGTAGTTCTTAATTTTAAAAGGTCTGGATTAACACCTTAAACTTTGAAAAATGATACA
This sequence comes from Bombus confusus, assembly GCA_014737475.1. Classification (NCBI taxonomy): domain Eukaryota; kingdom Metazoa; phylum Arthropoda; class Insecta; order Hymenoptera; family Apidae; genus Bombus; species Bombus confusus. The sequence goes on from JACXIV010000099.1 coordinate 104,657, forward strand.
CAACAAGATTAACCTGTTATATTAATTTTAAATTTAATACCTATATATCATACATTAATTCTTGTTTTTATTTAACCTTAAAAAAACATGTATTTATATTATTTTGCTTTATTCATAGGCAAGACGTTAAACTCTCATTTTATAACTCTCCTATCGAGGACAACGGATCATCATAGAAGGATTTTATCTATCATTGATATAAGTTATCTATTGTTATCTGTTGTTCATGTATTTTAAAAATGTAAACTGATATTACATCACATTTGAATGAAATTTATATCAAAGAATGTAATTGTTGTAGGGAAATTTACTTATTAATGAAATTTTACTTTAATATATGTAATGAAGTATAATAGAAATAAATACTTTTAAATAGATTACATTTTATTTGTAATTCATTTCACATGTAACATATTTTTCTTTGTTTGATTTAGTATAGGATATTTAAAAAGAAACTAATACCTTAATTCATAAATAAACTTCCTCCTCATAATAGAATTCTATAAACCGTTACGCACATTTCTTTGTAATAAACAATTTAATGTTAAAAAAATACAATCAGCTTTTACATTCCTAATAACAATTTCAATAAAACAATATTCTACCACAGAATAGAGTATATAGAAGAAATACACTCTTTGTAATTAGTTAAATATGGTTTAAAATTACTTAAGAATAAAAAGAGGGCACTAATGTTTCTGCGCGTGCGCAGAAACACACCTCCACACCACACCACACACACACACACACACACACACACACACACACACACACACACACACACACACACCACACACCACCACCACCACCACACACAAAAGAAACATACATAAAATACATAATACATAATAAGAATATATAAGAAATTAAAGTATTTCAAATATCAAACTAAGTATTTCAGATATTAACATGTAATGCGTATCCTAATACGAGTAGTAGCAAAAGATAGAAAAAATGTATACGTATATATACATATATATTTAAATACATTGTCCTGTTGATTATCATCATACAATGATAAACGAAAATATAACAATCATAAATGTAATTGTCAGATCTTATGTTATTTGAACTGAAAAAAATTAGAGGTTTTGTTACATCCTTTATGAATTCAAACAATGATTTTATATATATTTTATACATATATGCAGTATTCAATCCTTTTTCATAGACAATTCGTTATTTGCCCATTAGATGTCTCTGCATGCATCACTAAACACGTGTATTGCACATTGTCTTGAAATAAACAACAAATTCATAGATGTATGCAATTTTACATATACGACAACGTATTATAATGATTAGAAAATCAAATACAAATAGAAAGTTAAATAAAACAAAAAAATATTAATGTGAAAATATGCTAATGTAATAATATATTGAAAATATTAAATATTTTATATTTCTCTCTTTTATAATCGGAGTTTACATTTATAATATTCAAATGATAGAGAAATTTCATACATCTTTTACAATAAAAATTTAAAGTTATAAATTTTTATTAATATTGGAATTACATAAAATAATTTGTGTGATTAATCTTGTTCTTGACAAATATAAATTATAAATTTTATGCACAGATGGATATAATACAGAAAGCAACTAGTTGATATAAGTTTTACTTTCTATTTGGAGAAATACTTAGTAAGTTTTTACTTTTGTACGTTTAAAATGTTTAAGTTATTACGTACTTGTGCTAGAAAAAGACAATGTATTAAATATTACAATAAGCAGCATTTACATATAAACAATGGAGACTCTTTATTGAATATGTCTGTATCACATTTAAAACAATTTCTCAAGCAACAATGTTCTAATATTATAGAAGGATACACATGCATTATAACAGATTGTCCCATATGTAGCAATATAAAAAGAAAGTCAAAGCTTTATGTAAATAAAACAACAGGTATATGAACTTTAAAGTTATGAAACTAATTTTGTGATAAAATTCCACGTAAGTAGTTAAAAAATTTTTATCGTAGGTCTTTTTATGTGTGACAAATGTCAATCTATGGGTTCTTGGAATATATTGGAGAGATTTTTATCAATACAAAAGTCAGATGAAAAGCTCAATGAATTCAATATGTTGAAAGATAGATGTTGTGTGAAAGAAAATTTTCAACAGACTTGGAAAAATATAACAAATGATTGCCAAAGCATTAAAGATTTATCTGCTGAAGAATATAAAACTCTTCTTGACAATTTTTCATTTCCTGTAATAAAATAAAATAAATTATCAAACATTCTTAGTTATAACAATATTTTAAATAACTTTTTTGTAGCACATTTCACAAGAGGCCTTGTCTCAGCTAAACTGTTTCTACAACAAGACCAGCAATGTATTATATTTTCCATTAGTAGGTCTAAACAATTCTATAGTTGGATATAAATCACTTTCAACCAATCCACAAAAAGAAGAAACCGTTCCTGTCTCTGGTGTTAGTGGATGTATAGAATACAAACAATACCATAGTAAAAATGATAATAATGCCATAGTCGTAGGAACGGTAGATGATTTGCTAGCTTTAATATCAAAGAAATCTGCAAGTATAATTATATGTCTTCCATATAATTTAAGGAATCTACCTCAACAATTATTACCATACATGGAATCCTTTAAAAAATTAATTTTATGGTTTGGGAATGATGAAACAAGTTGGTATACTGCCAAACAGTTTGCAAAAAAATTTAATGAAAGGCGATGTTATTTTATTAGACCAACAAACTCGCAACCTCGACCAAAATTAGCTGCTGAAATGAATTATAATCTCAGTAATATTCTTCAAAATGCTCAACCTCTATGGCACAAAAGTATAATTACCTTTCAAGAGCTTAAAGAAGAAATTTTAAGTGATTTACAAAACAATGATAAAGTACAAGGAGTAAAATGGAAGCGATATACAACTTTAAATCGTATATTGAAAGGTCATAGAAGAGGTGAATTCACTGTATTGACTGGTCCAACTGGTAATATTGTAATAAATAATGTAATATTTATAAATCCAATCTTTACTGTAATATTTTTGTATAAGTGAATGTTTTGTCCTTATCAGGATGTGGTAAGACAACCTTTATGAGCGAATATTCCTTAGATTTGGCAATGCAAGGTGTTAATACTTTATGGGGCAGTTTCGAAATAAGAAATGTACGATTAGCAAGAACAATGCTACAACAAATGGCAGGAGTACCTTTAGATGAAAACCTCGAAAATTTTGATTCATATGCAAATGCATTTGAAAAGTTACCGATTTATTTTATGACATTTCATGGCCAACAAAACATCAAAGTAGTAATGGATGTGAGTATAAATATAATTGTACAAATTGCTTTTCTTTATCCAAATTCGAAATTACGATATTTTTTTATTATAGGCAGTTGAACATGCAACATACATACACGACATAGCCCATGTCGTAATTGATAACGTTCAATTTATGATGGAAACAAGTACTGATTCGAAATATATGGATAGGTATTACAGAATAACATCCATGTAAGACGTGTTTTTCATTCATTTAAAATAATAAGGTTGCACTCTAGGTTTTGGAAACAAGATGAAATAATAGCGAAATTTAGAAATTTCGCTACCATGTACAATTGTCATGTAACCATGATAATACATCCGCGAAAAGAACGTAGCAACGAAGAATTAACAACTTCATCGATTTTTGGAAGTGCAAAAGCAAGTCAAGAGGCAGATAACGTGCTTATTATTCAAGATAACAGACTCAGTAGTATTCGAGGCAAAAAATATTTGCAAGTATGTATATAGAAGCAAAATATGTATAACAAAGAAAATTGATTATCTAAAGGTGTACATATATTTGTAGATAGCAAAAAATAGATACAGCGGTGATTTAGGTATTATGGTGCTAGATTTTGATAAATTAAGGCTTAGTTATACATCAAGATTAAAAGGTAAGGAAAAAAGTAATGAAAAAATGAAATATCTGCCAAAGAAAGAATAAGTAATAAAGCAAATTAAACAAAGGGAATAGTAAATAAAGATTATTTTAGAAGATGTTTTCGTGTATATGTTTATCAAACATCGGCATTTAATTTAGTATGACCGTTGAAAATGTTTTTATTATTTTTATTGATATAGCAAAATTATTAAGAAGAAAATTATGGATTTTAGTTTGGTCAAAAATGATTTCTACTGCAAATAAGTTTCTTGGGTTATATAAAAAATGTCTCTCTCTTTTTCAATCTTTTGTTTACGATATATACGTGAATATCGCAATTAAAGTTTTAGATCAAATTAATGTTTACCGTCTGATCTTAATTATATCATATCAATATGAACGAAAAAAAATAGAGAAGGACAAGAGGAAGATAGCGGTACAAACATTAGTTATCCCACGAATTGATAAACTTGTAAAAAAGCTACTTCCTCTTCGATATTGATGATTTTGAAATATGTTATAGAAATCAACGTTTTGAACAATATTTTCCTATACATATAATCGGTGGTCGGCCTTAGTTTCCGAAATATTCCCAAAATACTGCCGATATCACTGTAGTGTATTTCTGCCTATAGTTGTGCGTCTGTGGCAGCGTATGCGCCAGTTAGGTTGCCGGCAGCTGACCGCTTATATTGTAGTTATACGTCGAGCGAGCTTAAAGGCCCCGTGCACGATTGCATGTAGGAGGCTGCAAGAAATGTTTGTTACAATTCAATTAAATATGAATATCATCAATATATTGGATATGGGTTTGTGTTAATTTTTTCAATCTGGCCGCATGATGGCAATGCTTGCATTAAATAATAACAAGTTAATTAGAAGAATAGAAGGTGAACGAATAATTGATATTATTTTACGAAAAGAACAATTGCTGACCGCCGCGATGAAAAAACTAACCCAAAACTAGACCAAATACATTGATGATATTCATTTTTAATTGAGTTATAAGTTATAATAGACATTTCGCAAATGCACGTTGTCACGGGCCTTTAAGTTCGCCCTCGTTTATAAACAAAAGATAAGCGGCCGGCGACCGGCAATCTAACTGGCGCATACATATCGGCAGTATTTAGAGAATATCTCAGAAATTAAGGCCGACCGCCGGTTATATGTATAGGAAAAAGTTGTTCAAAATGTTAAGCTTTACAACATATTTAAAAATCATCGGATCGAAGTAGGTTTTTAAAAATTCTCCCACAAATTAATTTGTACATACTTTCTGTATTCCTACTTGTAAATTTAAAGTATCGTAAATACGTCTAAGCAATTATATGTATTTTCCGTGATATCTGTCTTTTATGAATAATCGGATGTGTATAAAAATACAGCAACTCACTGCTTTGCCGACTACATGTTTTTCACGTGGGCACATGTGGGTAGTAAAATTGTATCAAAAGAGATGAACTAATCTAATGAATAACATGGTGAAGACAACGCTTTTAGGAATTATATCTTTTATTGTATATGCTATCGTGAATAACTAAACAATCAAAGATAGAAGATATTAACAAATTTAGAAACGGAGATGAAATTAGCGAATTTTTTTCGTGTTATCTTAATATGTTTTACTGTGTTTATTGAAATTTCTGGACAAAATTTAAAAAATCCGACAGTTTTAATAACAATTTTAGTACGTAACAAAGCACATACATTACCATATTTCTTAACCTTCTTGGAACAACTGACTTATCCAAAAGAACGAATACATCTCTGGTAAGTATAAATATATTCTAACCTTATTATTCCAGCAAAATTGTTAGACGACAATCGTAGAATTCATAATATATAATTACATATATAAAGGGAGTAGAATTATATTTTTGGTTGACTAAATGAGCAAAATTGAAAGTAAGTACAATTTTTTACAATCCCAAAAGAGTAATAAAAAATAATTTTTATTTTCACAAAAAAATAAATGTATATTTATTATATTGCCCTCGAGTATAAAGTATTTCAGTTGGATTAAATTTTAAATTAATAGGCAAATACTGCTTAATAGCAATAATGCGTTTGAATGTCATAAATATTTTTAATATCTTTTGATCACTTTATGTAAAATATATTAATGCAGAAGCAATAATTGAAGTTGAAACATATTTAAATTCTTTTTAAATATTATATTAGATTGTCCGAAAAGTGTCTTTCTTTTACAGACACGTCTTTTACAACAATGCATCTTTATACAAACATGATAGAATTTGACATTGATAGAACAAAATGGATCATACGTAATTCGATAAAATAATATAAAACGAAAAATGTTGTGCATCCATTATTTCCTTATAAAACAAAAGAAACTTTTCGGGCGACCTAATAGATGCTTTACTTATTTAATATACATATATATATTTCTCAACACTTTTGAATTATTTTAAAGCTGTACCAACTAAAATTACATACTTTGTTGAAGGATATGTAGTGATAATAATATTGATAACTCAATCGAAATATTATCAACATGGCTAAAAAATGAAAGGAGCAAGTATCATGGAGTTGAAACGAATTTTGATGAAAAATCGAACGGTTTCGAGGACGAAAATGAAATTACCCATTGGTCACCACAAAGATTTTTACATGTGATAAATTTACGCGAACAGGCACTTCGTGCGGGAAGAAATATTTGGGCAGATTTCATTTGGGTAAAAACTCATTTTTCCATTTTTATTAAATCTTGATAAGGTTTTACAATTTTCAATTATTGAGCAACGTTTTTAAAAAAATTATCTTTTTGATTGTCTAGTATGAATCTCTCTCTCCCTCTCTTTGTATTCAATTTTAGATGCTCGATGCAGATGTTTTTCTAACAAACCCGAATACTCTTAACGAATTAGTCTTGAAAAACGAAACTGTAGTTGCTCCATTATTAAAGTCTGATGGCTTGTATAGTAATTTTTGGGCTGGAATGACTAGTGATTACTACTATTTACGAACAGAAAAGTATGAACCTATCTTATTTCGGGAAATAAAAGGATGTTTCAACGTGCCTATGGTTCATAGCGCCGTCCTTATAGATTTAAGAAAACATATTTCGGATCTTTTAACATTTGATCCAAAAAATTTGAATCAGTACAGCGGTCCTATCGACGACATTATAACTTTTGCCGTCGGTGCTAATAATTCTGGTAAACTAATGCTTAAGTTCTTATAAAATTTTCTCATTTTTGGGCGCTTTCCATAAATAATCTTTCATTCCTCCTATTTATATTAGATATACCATTATTTATTTGTAACGATAATATTTATGGCTTCATCATGGTTCCGTTAGAAGAAGAAGAAACAATCACTGAAGATCTACAAAGATTGACCAATATTAAGACAGAGATATTATGTAAGTTAAACCAATCGAAAAAGAAAACTAAATTATACTTTGCATGATGAAATTTTCATTTTTTTTCAGCCGACAGCAATTACCTTCCATTATCAATGCATCTCGAGCGATTTGTACAATATCCTACTGAGGATACATTGCAAGTGGACAATATTTATATGATAAACCTTTTAAGAAGACCAGAAAGACGCGAGCGAATGCATAAACTTTTTAAAGAACTTGGAATTCGAGTAGAAACACATGATGCTGTTGACGGTAGGTAAGTCGTGGACACATTAGTAAATTAACATATTTGTATATTTCGTTCATTTTTATGTTAAAGTATTTTTGTTAATAATGATTGAAAATCTTCGGTTTTCAGTACCATTATAAATAACTTTATATTATAATTTACGCGTTTGTTTATTCAGGGCGCTAAACCAGTCTGTTCTTGAGAAATTGGGAATAGAGATAATGGCAGGATACACTGATCCTTATTATAATCGGTAAGTTAGAATGAAAAATGAGGTATTAAAAATACCTTGAAATTAATATAAATGATTAATGATAAGGAAAATAATTACAGACCAATGACTATGGGTGAAATTGGTTGTTTTTTAAGCCATTATAATATCTGGAATAAGGTAATTGCACACTAAATTTGTGTAATCAGTTATTAAATTAGTATGCTAAAATTACATTAAACAATTGGAAAATTATATTAGGTAATAGAAAATGGCTTTAAAAGTATTATTGTCTTAGAAGACGACGTTCGTTTTGAACCGTTCTTCCGTCAAAAAGTAAATTACATTTTAAGAGAATTGAAACATCTGCAATTTGAGTGGGATTTGGTGTAAGTATTTAATATATAGAAAATTTCTTTAATACCAAACATGACTATAAAATTTGATTTGATTAAATATGAAATTCAATTTTATTATATATTAGTTATCTGGGAAGAAAAATATTAGCAGAAAATGCTGAATCTTGGATTAATGGATCAAAATATTTGGTACATGCTGGTTACAGTTATTGGACATTAGGATATATTTTATCTACAAGTGGTGCAAAGAAACTAATAGAAGCAATGCCGTTAAAACAATTATTACCCGTCGATGAATATCTTCCTATATTATCTGATGTTCATCCTAGGTAAAAAAGGGGAAACCTAATAAAATATTTTCTCACGCTCCTTCCTTAAATAGATTTTTTGTAATACTTTAATCGCATTTTAATATTATTATTCTTTTTATATATAGGGATGATTGGAAAGTACGTTATGCAAAACGAAATTTAATATTACTTTCCGCAAATCCTTTATTAATTTATCCGACGCATTACACTGGTGAACAAGGATACATCAGCGATACAGAAAATTCTACGACTATATTTGACGACCAAAATATAAATAAATCGAAACGTGAAGATCTATGAATACTATAAACATTGCCATAAACTAATAGATATAAGAAATATTTAAGTAGCCTCTACTTGCTTTACCAAAAGCATTTACTTTCTATGGTAGAATTTATTACCCATTTGCATTTATACTATAAGAATATCCTTTGTGCAGATAATGATATATATATAATGTGAGATTCAAATACTATTTTGTATATCTTTTTTATGTAATTTGCTTGTAATTATATATTGATACTACATATATGTTATAATACGTAGTGTATATGCATATTTCAGTGTATGTATTCACACAAACATATTCTTTTTTACATCCAATTCCTCTTTTTCCAACAATAAATATTCTTCTTTATCTACAATATTATATAAGAATGGACAATTCTTACATTGCAACTTATCATTAATTGAATAAAATTATCATTATGTAACAATTAGCTATTCAATATAACCACTAATATTAAAAATATATATAATGTATTTAATATCTGTCTAAATAATTATTATGGACTTGGGATCCATGATAGACATATGTACACACATTATATCATACATGTAAATATGCATGTCACATGAACTCTATCCACTTGGAATATCTTCGTTGTTGTAAACAATAAGCAAAAATGTTTCTAATAAAAAATTACAGAATTTTGAGGAATACATAATATGATAATCGCGGTTTCTTGACAAATGGATGCATAGAGGAGAAACAAAGGTTATTTTTGTTTTTTTGCGTGGAATTATATATTTTTTAATATGTTAGTCAATCCATCTTGGTATTCTCTACAAAAAAGTGTTAATCTATCTCGAAAAACTATTAGTTTAGTAGATATTATAATTTGTCATATTTAATATATGCAAGACAAGGAAAAACGTGAAAATAGTGTTTTAACATACGTAAATAGGTTAGTAGTTTTTTTGTAGAATATGCCGAGATCGGTTAATTAACGTATTAAAAACCATATGATTCCATTTAAGAAACAAAAATGACTTTTGACCTGTATGCATCCACTTGTCAAGAAACTGCTAACTACCATTATATTATGTATTCCTTTAAACTCTATCTTCTGTTAGAAACATTTTTGCAAACTGTTTGCAATAACGAAGATATTTCAGATAGACAGAATTCGTGGGACACATTGTATATACACGCGTCAATATATCGTTTAAAATTTCTCTTGGGGTCAAGAGATGGAGTGTGCAGTGGTTAATTGCTTCTTATTTTATCCAACGAAAAACGTCCTTTCTGAATTTCGTCATCTTCTTTTTTCTCATTTTCAAATTTTCTCTTTTCCATTCTCATTCTCCCTCTCTTCTCTTATTCGTACCAACACCACATGGTCACCTACTACGAGTTAGCTATGTACCCAAACCGCAGAATTGCTTTGACTTCGCGGTTAGTTCTTATGGGTATCACCCGGTAGTTCCTGCATGGCTAAGGCCATTGGCGAATAAAGTCAATTATGTATTACCATATGTACTAAATTCTTTGAAAAGACCAGTGCGTCTGCCGAGAATTGAATTCGGAACCTTTTGGTGATAACCAGCCAGACTACGTACTTCGGTACCAATTCGCTTCGGATCAATATATAATACATTATTTTGTTGAGTATACAAGATCTTTTCTTAATTATAATTTTCGATTGTCTTTAAAAAACGAATTTAAAACAAGATATATGTAATAAACTCTACAATAAAATCGGTTATTTGTAGATATTGTGATTATCTTCCCTATAAATTCCCATTTCTGACAATTTGTCAAAGAAAATTTCGCTCAATGAACACGCCGCTTGAAGTGCACTTCTGCTTTATCTGTAAAGCGAGGTGTGGTTAATTGGAACGGATGAGTGTTCAGTTTGTATTGTAGTGAAGATATTTTTCTTTTGAATAAAAGCAAAAACCGATCGAAACGAAAAGGGCACAATGCTTGGTCGTCTACCTGCATGTGTAATCGATGTGGGTACAGGGTACGTAAATAAAAAAATTAATCTCAAGTAAAATAAATGAGCTGAAGCGTGACTTGATGACACATGTCATTCCACGTATTAAATAAATTATATTTAAAAAAATGTAACATAGTTAACTATTCCTTTTTTTGCCTTATCAATTGATAGTTAGTTGTTAGAAACACAGCTGCTAATATTCGTTATTTACATTCAATAATAACAAGCTATAAATTTACGTTAGTAAAGCTACTATTTCTAACAAGATTTAAATTCAATATATATGTACATATATAGTAGTTAATGAAACAAACATGTACTAATAGTAGAGTAATTATATATTTCGTTTATTTATTCCATCAAAAAGAAAAAAATATTTTTTCATTATTATTTGTACCTTTACAGATATACAAAGCTAGGCTTTGCAGGCAATAAGGAACCTCAGCTTATAATTCCTTCTGCAATTGCTATTAAAGAAACTGCGAAGGTTGGAGATAATAATGCCAGAAGGGTTACTAAAGGAGTTGAAGATTTGGATGCTTATATTGGAGATGAAGCTTTTGAAGCTACTGGTTATTCTGTAAAAGTATGTAGATACATCAGTATACGGTTATATTTTCATTGATAATACACATTTTTCAAATTATCTTATAATTTACGCTCAATTTTGTTTAGTATCCAGTTAGACATGGATTAGTGGAAGATTGGGATTTAATGGAAAAATTTCTACAGCAATGTATTTTCAAATATCTTAGGGCAGAACCTGAAGATCATTACTTTTTACTCACAGAACCACCATTAAACACTCCAGAAAATCGGGAATATACAGCAGAGATAATGTTTGAATCATTTAATGTGCCAGGCCTTTATATTGCTGTTCAAGCAGTATTAGCATTAGCTGCCTCTTGGACAGCTAAAACAATAGAGGATAGGACATTAACGGGTGTCGTTGTTGATAGTGGAGATGGAGTAACTCACGTAATACCAGTGGTATGTGTAAAAGGAGAAGAATATAAAATTACAAAATGAACATACAACATAGATAGTAATCTGTTGCAATTAAAAAATTTATTTTGTCACTTAGGCAGAAGGTTTTGTTATAGGAAGTTGTATAAAGCATATTCCTATTGCTGGTCGTGATATTACATACTTCATTCAAAGTTTGTTACGAGAACGTGAAATTGGAATTCCACCTGAACAATCGTTAGAAACAGCTAAAGCAATAAAAGAAAAGTATTGCTATATATGTCCCGATATTTCAAAAGAATTTGCTAAATATGACAGTGATCCTACTAAAATTAAAAAATATGAAGGTGTTAATAGCATTACAAAGCAACCATTTGTAGTAGATGTTGGATATGAAAGGTTTCTGGGACCAGAGATATTCTTTCATCCTGAAGTATGACCATTTAAATTTAAGCATATAAATTCAGTTATAAAATATAAAAAGTTTTTTACATGTACATTTCATTTTATTATCACATTTTTAGTTCTCTAATCCAGATTTCACGACACCACTAAGCGAAATCGTAGACGATGTAATTCAAAATTGTCCAATAGACGTTAGAAGGCCATTATATAGTAACATTGTATTATCGGGTGGTTCTACGATGTTCAAGGACTTTGGTAGACGATTACAACGTGATATAAAACGAATTGTCGATGCACGTCTCAAACTTAGCGAAACATTAAGTGGAAGTCTCATTACGGTAATATGTATTTTTATATATTTCAATATGAAAAAAGAAGAGTAACCTAATATTTATGTTTAATTTTATTTTAGCCAAAACCTATAGATGTTCATGTTATATCGCATCACAAACAACGTTGGGCAGTATGGTACGGAGGTGCGTTATTAGCTAGCGATCCAGAATTTTATACAGTTTGTCATACCAAAAAAGCTTATCAAGAATATGGACCTGGAATTTGTCGCTATAATCCCGTATTCCATAGTATGGTATAAAATAAATAAGAATACAAGTGGCATTAAAAAGAATTACATTATTATGGACCAATGGTCCCTCTGAATGCTAAATGATCTATCAACAATTTGATGAATTTCTAATTTTTTTATCTTAAATGATGATGTATTTGATTATATGGAATGGGTGTTTTTATTACATAATTGCTAACTGAAATAATTACAGAAGAACGCCCAGTATTGCACTAGTAAACGCACACAAAAAAGTTTTTATGCTCATTAATTATTACAATAATATATGACGATATTTATATGTAATAAAGATATAGGGAAAATCTTTCTCAGAAAAAAATGAAGGTAACATTGCATTAGAAACAATGACTAGGAATAGTTAATAAAAATGATAATACAAGATAATTGTATAGATCTGTACATAACATAAGATAACTTGGAAATAATAATTCTTTTTTAATGAATTACATTCACCGAGTATATATTTTACATTGTCCTATATATAATGAGCTCAGATATCAACAAAATATAAATGACAGTTGACAAATAACATTTTGATACAAGTATTTCAACAATATAATTTATTTATTAATATATGTGTGTATATATATACGTATGTATATGTGTGTATGTATATGTATGTGTATATATATATATATATATTTACTTCTTCTTTCTTTATGTATTTAAAACTTCGCAAAAATTGGGTATGTAATAATTGCATTAAAAGTTCCAAAAAATTACAATAGAACATACAGGATTGTACAATGTATACAACTTCATTCTACATATGAATACATAAATATAATCGGAGTACATCAAGTTTCAAGTACGTATAATAAAAATATTATACAACTATGACAGTGATAATGATGATGATGATAGTAGTTGTAATAATAGAAAAGGACTATAATTTTACAGTGTTCATTACTAAATATTATATATATTACCTGCCATGAAATGTATGTTATTTTCACAAAATAGCTATTGTTTAAAAAATATTTATACACATATTAACTTCATTGTTATGTTATTTAATTGAAAGCAAACTTCCTGTACTCTGATTTGTTATTCCACAATATAATCAGTAATCAATAGTTGAAATCAATTTTATGTTTCTTCATCGTTATCATAGCTAAAAATTTTACACACCATTATATATTGTAATAATTATCCGCTCATGTTAGTTTAAACATTATTACTGTTGTTGTTGATGTTATTGTTGTTATTACTTCTATTGCTATCACCATTACTAAAACTGATACTATTAGATACTTACGATAAATTTGTATTTTCAAGAACTTCTGTAACATCTCTAGTAATATCCCTGGATAAATATGAAAGAAAAAGAGACAAAAAATTAGAATTACTTCTGCGTGACCTTGTATTTGTGGTAGGTCGTTTGTAAATATCAATACTATCCACAGGTGGTAGAGGATCATGCGAAAGAATGGAACCATCAATTTGCACCTAGTATTTCATACAAGAATGTAGTACAGATAAAAATATTTGAAAATTACAACTTAAAAGTGCTTATACCTCTTGGAAGTTCACAGTGATACTTCTTGTATCAGACAATATAATATGTCGCAAAATATTTTTTGGTAATCTCCCCTGATAACGTTTTCTCCGTTTTACCTCACAATACTTTACGTAATCATCTCCTGAATCAACACGATTTAGTACAATGTGTACATTTTCACGTAGCCATGGTAAAAGATCTACTTCTTTCCATAGGCGAAAGTTACGATCAACATATAAATTTTGTAGCTTCTCTAGAGGTGGTGAAGTTGAAATTACTGCTTTAGTGTTAAAGAAGTCATAGGATCGTACCTGCAAAACAATTTCGTGTAATAGTTTCTAATTTTTCTTTAATTTAATATAAAAATTTATTGAAACATTTGCTTATCACTATAATAATATGAAAATACCATTTCATCAGATTGTATACCACATTCTTCTAGTAACCGCATCAATACACCCGGGAACATTATTAAAGCATTTTGTAAAAGTTCATTAGCAATACTTGTGTTGCCTAAATGAAAGTGGGCTAAAGCTAAACTGTACGCTATATTTGGCAGTTGTGTTAGGTTTCTTTTAATATCCCAAAGATTACAAAATTCTATAAACCATTCGTATTCCTTTGCTCTTAAAGCATAAAAATCAAGACAGAGAACCACAGCTAACGGGTCACCTTCTGGATCAAGTGACAAAAGTAATTTACAAAACTCTAAACTTGTTCTGAAATGTAAATAAGTTTGAATAACATTAAAGAAAGCGTTATTAGAGATTTAAAGAAGTTCTGTTTTTTTACCTGTAACATGCACGTCCACCAACAAAATTAAGATGTTTAAATAAAGTTATAAATAAAGCACGATTTTGTTGTTTCCTGTAATCTAATCTGCAGAGACCAGTTGTATAATTAAACAGTGGGTGAAAAGCACATTCTAAGCAGTACAAAGCTCGTTCCGTCAATTGTGCAGCCATTGCTAAATCATCATTGTGTTTACACAGTTCGGCTAATTGTAATAATGCATCTATGTGATAAGAATGCACGTTGATTATACTCTAAAAGAAGACATTATAAGAATTTGATTTATTTCAAGTACTTTTTATGTAATTATAATAAATATTGTATTTAAATTGAAACGTAACATACAAGGATATTTTCATGATTTGAGGTTTCAACAGCTTCTAAAAATTTTAATTGTATTTGTCTGTATGATGGACTGTGATCGTACACAAAGTATTGAATATTGTTGGTAGATTGTATAGTATGATCCAAAGACATTGAAAGGCCAAATTTATTAATTGGTGGCCAATTATCTCTAGCAGAAACCAACCAGGTTTTCTTCAAATGACCAAAACGACCTCTATTTCTCCTATTGCTGTTGATTGAAAATAACTATTTGTGATATGAGGTCTAATTACACTATTTATCTTATATCTATTTACATAGTACACATTTCATTAAAAACATACTTTTGTTCCGCTTGCACTGTTTTACTACCAAAAATTCTCTTAAGTTCATTATAAGGATTTAAGTGCTTATGTTGCACTAACAAAATATCCTCTTTAGACTTTTGTTGGATCCACTGAAAATTATCTGTACTTTGAGAGCTACAACCTGGGAGTGGTTCCCCAAGTAATTTATTCACTTCCCTCACTGTTCTTTCAATTTCATCTACATCTTCTTTTTTTGATTCAACAATTTGAGCTTTACAACCTTCTAACTTCCTTCGTCTTTTCTTTTTTTTCTTGCGCTTGGCTTCATCAGTACAATTTTCATCTACTGTTTGTTCTTCCTCATTTTCTTCCTCATTAACTTCAGAATTTTGATTCAACTAAAAGAAAGAAAGATAAATTTCATAGTAACATTAAATAATATAATAAATATTAAAAAAATTAGGAAAAAATTTGATTACAATATTAAATGATAATGATACAAAATGAAATTCATAAACAGAGAGATACTTATTAAAGTACTTGGACACGTACTACATCAAACAAGTTGAATGTCTTTGGTTTAACGTTGCCAATTATCGAGTTTTCCATCTCACTCTCATTTTCACCATCCTTCTCGAATAATACATCATTTCCATATACTTTTTTCATATACCGTGTAGACATTTTGAATAGAATTAATTTTTAACCTAAAAGTAGACAAATCGAAGTAAAAGCTGTTCAGACTAAATCAAGATTTCTGTGAATCTTAAGAATCAAATAAATCGTAATTGTTAATTCCCTCTTGCCTGCCAAAAATTCTCGTTACAATCTGAACTTGTCCTGACTTCTCACTTATCAATTTTTCCTTTCAAGTATAAGCATAACTGCCATAAATGTATAGAACTGAATTCATTACCCTTAGTGCAGGCTCGTTAGACGCGTCACGTTGTACGTCACGTTACTTTTATGATAGTTCTAAACTCACTACAATCGCTAACAAGTTCTGCCAACAGTCGTGTGATTTTAAAAGTTGCTGAATTGTCAGGTAGAAGTCGAAAATTGAAAATGACATGCGTGGTCATTTTGTTTGGTCTTTATTAGCTACGTGTGTGCAGTACATATTTGTTAAAAATTTATTCATTATTAATAATATGAAATTTTGTATCATTTAGTTGACAGATCGAAAATTACCATTTTAATATCTGATATTAAGCTTCCTCAACTTCGTGACAATGTCCTTTACCAGAAGGTGACGCTACAAAAAACCACAAATACCAGACGTTTGTGTGTGATTAATCTTTTTCCGGTACCAAAATGAATTTAAAGCAAGTTAAAAATAAATTAAAAGACCGAAAGTTAGATCTTAGCTTATGCGACCTTAAACATGTACCTATCCGAGAAATTGTACGTTCAAAAATTTATGCATACATATTTTACCTAATCTAACAAATGTCAGATAAATTATTAAATCTCATTTATATATCTATTTTATATCTTTATATCGTTTTACGCTGTAAAACTTACATCACTGTAAACGCTAAATTAAAGTACTAAAATGTGTATCTTATATTTTTTAGGCAACTATTAAAAGAGCAACACATTTGGATTTATCAAATAATCTTTTAACTTCTTTAACTGTAAGTTTTTTAAATTTTCTAACTTTCACTTAGTGTAATATTATGAGTAATTTTATTAATAATTTTTTTCAGAATAATTTTGTTTACCTTAAGCAAATAGTTGTACTAGATCTTAGCAGAAACATGTTGACAGAAATCCCTGAAAATTTTGGAGAACTGAGGCAATTAAAACATTTAGATCTTTATGCGAATCAAGTAAATCAAAAATATTACATTATAAATTTTTTAAATAAACCTAGATGATGTAAATAATAACAGGTTTGAGGCTTTCACAGCCTGAATTGTCACTTTTGAGACTGTTGCATATACAGAGTGGTTGGTAACTGGTGGTACAAGCGGAAAGGGGGTGATTCTATGCGAAAAAAGAAGTCGAAAATATAGAATAAAAATTTTTCGTTTGAGGCTTTGTTTTCGAGAAAACCGACTGAATTTTCGCTCGGTATGCATGCACTTTATCAGGTTTAGTTATAACGGATCTCACTGTAGATCATTGTCTCGATTGATGTTATGTTGATAAACACTTTCAATGTGACCCAAGTGTTTTCCTACCTATTAACTTATTATCCGACTTTTTTATTCTATATTTTTTTTATTCTTATTTTTTTTATTCTACATTTTTGACTTCTCTTTCCCTTTCCGCTTGTACCACCAGTTACCAACCACCCTGTATATTGTTTGAAGCTTTTGAATAAAAGCAGTGACAAAAGAAATTTCTTTCACTGAAACTCAGTTTCAGTGTGTTTTTAGACTCTGAAGAAACTAGTTGTAATGCTATCAAAACATTGGAAAGAAATTCCTTTAGGACATGGCTTTCATATAAAAGACTGGAACAGTGTTAACCCTTTGCGGATGGAGCCGCTCAGTGGGCGAGCGTCACTGTGGATGAGAGGTATTGTCGCGCGCAGTTTAGGAAATATACACATTAAACGTTTGCGTTATAAAAGCTAAAACTTTATTTAAATACAACAAAATTTTTTATCAATATCCAAGAAAACGTATTTAGTTTTTCTATATTTATGTATCATTTGATTTATATTCTTGCATTGTGTGGTATCTTTCGAAACAGTTACCTATATGCAAAGCCGGTTTAGCCGAACAAGAAGCACAATAGTACGATGATTCTTCTTCCACATTTGATTTTCCGATTGGAACATACCACACAGTCTTTACTTCTTCCTGTATCAACTCGCAAAAAATATATAAAGAGCTTGTTGATTCGTCTGGTAATGCCACTGATAGACTGAAATTCATTCCGACTCGACCATCATCCTACACCACGAGTTTACGTTAAATGGAAGGTGAGATTTCATCGCTAAAGATCTACTATTTTCTTTCTTAAATAAGCATAAGATTATTGCTCAGAAAAGACGTACTTCAGCCACTTCAAAATAAGTATCCCGAAACTGTGAACTGATTCGGGCAGATATATCTGCCACGCGTCCGCAACGGTAAAAAGGCTTGGGCAGATATATCTGCCTCTCGTCCGCAAAGGGTTTAAACTGTGTTACAACAGTGTTAGGCATGTAAGTAATAGTAGAATGATCTTACAGATAAGCAGGTTACCACTTAGTTTAAGCGAATTAAAAAGTTTAAGATGGTTAGATTTAAAGGAAAATCCTTTAACTTCTGCTGTGGCTAGTGTTGCTGGTCCTTGTAGTAATTTGTATGAATGCCAAGCTTGTGCTCGTAATGTTGTCACTTATTTGTCGAGTGTGAAACTTACTATCGAAAAAGAAAGATTACGAAGATTAAATGCCATGGGTAAATGTTATGGGTAACATCCAAAATTAAAATATAACCAGTCTTTTAAAATAGCTCTTACATATTAGACACTGTTGACACGTTTATTTGTAGCATATATGGGAACAGGTACTGTTCGGATAAAAAAGGGAAGAAGGAAAAAGAAGAAAAAAATATCGAATAAGAATAATAAGAAAAATTTAAGTGAAAATGGATATAATTGGTCGAGCAATGTAACAGATGAAAGCAAAATGGAACCTCTGATAATAGTGCAGATAAAAAAGCAAGCTAATAGAATACGTAAAACTAAAGGTAATATACCAAGATGTGTTGTACCAAACAATTTAGAAATGCAAATAATATTTTATAATATTTTGATTGATGTTTTAGGAAATGCTAATAAATTTTTTATGTCCAGGATCTCATGGCTTTTTCTGTTTGGTTTAGCTTTCACACTGATGATTGTGATTCTTCTATTGTATTCGAAACAGTCGGAATTGTTTATAGATTACATAGAAATTAAGACAGGTATACGTTTAAAAACATTTCAGAAATATAGTACCAATGTATTTGATTCTTTTACACAAGCCGTGATTAATATTTGCGATAATTTATACCATGTGTATGAGAAAAACTTTAAAACACAGATGGACATTCCAGTGAATAAATAAGCGTAACGTAATTATAAAATAAAACGATATGATCAAATGTATTGGACATAATTGCTTTTTAAAATACAACTTATATATAACGAATGAAATCTATCATCGTTGTAACTTGTAAATTCGTTCGTATATCCGAATATTTACGGTACCTCATATAGGAATTACATATATAAGTTAATGAATGTTATTTATTTCAAAAAATAAAAGATTCTTATTAATACAGATGTATTGAAATATACTACTTACTTGTGAATGTAGTAACGTATTATTTCTTTGGTCATATATTTGAATACGTGAACTGTGAATATACGTTTCTTTTCGAATTATTATTTATGCTACACGTATTTTGTGAGATTTGTTTTATTTAATAATATCGACGATGTTGTCCTAGAGGGTGCTTTGCCAAGAGAGTTTTCCATTCTACTAATCAATTTTTGAAAGGTATTCATTCTCGAAGAATTGTGTTGTTCGCCAAAGTCATCCGATGAATCCTCTGTCTCGTTTAAAACTCGGGTATTCGTTTCGGTAACCGTTGAATCAACCGTTTTTGATCTTTTTCCGCTAACAAATCGATTCCACGACTTTTTTTCGGGACTGATTTGCGATCTTGTTGCGTTTTCGTTATCTCTGTTATGTAGAACTTCCTTTTGTCGTGCCGTAAACTCTGCGAGTATAGCAACGTCGTCATACAAATCGTCAACTTGTTGATCAACGGGAAGACATCTAGGATAATGCGATTCGGGTCGTGGCATTTTATAATGCTCGTTATCTTCGAATGATTGTTGCGAGACGTCTAAGTTTTCGCAGCAAGCAGGCCGATCAGCATCCGTGCGAACGAGATTGTGAAAGAGATTTGATTTCTTTGTAATTTGCTGTAAATTCATCGAACATGCCTTTAAAAACAATGCTATCGAAGCAAGCGACATCAAAGGAGAACAAATAAAACGGAAAGATTAAGAGATAGACAATTCTTACTTGATGTGATTTATCGCGATACGCGACGTCATCATAAAATTCATCCGCATCGGTTACATTTTCGATTATCGGTGGTTTCACATAGATAGGCCTAGGAGGAGGTGGACAAGTATATTCTGATTGTTCTTCCTCGAAACGGTTAATTTCTTGCTCGACATTTATCAACTCAGATACATCATCGTAGTAACTCGATGATTCGTGATTGTTTGTCAACGACGATGAAAGTTGCGAGAGCGGGGCCGGCGGCCGCGATGGAGAGATCGTAGTTTTACACTTGGTCTTTTTCTCAGTTTTTCTCGGAGATTCTTTTTTACTTCGCACTCTGTCCAAAAACGATTTCTTTTGCGGCGACTTTGCCGATTCTTCCACTTTCTCCGTTGTTCGAACCTTGATCGATTTTGAGTTGCGAATTACAGTCTGTATACGGAAGATAATGTAATTACGAAATGCATACATAAATATAATATAAAAATGTAGATGATTCAGTTAAAAAAAAAAAAGAAGAAGGAACGAGTGACAGAGCAGGTAAAAATAAAAGTACGAATAAAGAAATAAATGTGTGCGAAATATACTATAATTACCTCCCCGTGATCGTGCGATAGAAATTTACTTTGTTCGTCTACAACTTTATCTTTCAACGCTGTAATGTTATCGATGGTATCGTCATACGTTGATTCGTTTCGCGAGCCAATTGATTTTTTCCCAGCAATTTCGAAACTTCCTTTTTTCCCTTTTTCATCACATTCATGCTTGTTTTTGACGTTTGCATACTGTATCGTCTCTCTAAAATCTTCAATCTTATGATAAATGTCGTCTTCCTCTTCGTCAGGAAGTTCATAAGACGAATGTTGAGGGGACGGGATCGGTAATTTTCGGGAGATTCGAGCTGGTAACGGAGGAGGAGTCGAGGAATGTGGGCGTGAAGAAATAGAAAGAATAGCTTCGGAAGGGCCAGTGGTGGACAAAGGAATAGAAATATTGGCCGATTCGTGAGAATCATCCAGTCCTCTTGCTTCGTTAGTATCTTCATTGGATCGATCAACGATTGGATCGATCGAAGATTTATCGGCAAGCTCTTGCCTGCAACTCGAGTCTTCTTGGTCATTCGGTTGCTTGGTAGCACCGTTTGCGACGATGTTCGTGTCCATTTGTTTCGTTGTCTCTTTATAATCGTTCTTCTCGCCTCCTAATTCACAAATTTTCGTTACCCATTGTTCCATATCCTTCCGAGTTTTTGCAGAAAACTGAAATAAAGTTGGACTTTACATTCAATTTACTAACCTTTTCATTTATTTCCATTTCTATATCCATAGTATATTTTATGAGAAATATTTGTGTACCTGGAAAGTTCTATTACCAGGACGGAAAATCTCAAAAGTAGATTCGCTTCGACGTTGGTCTCGAGGAATCGCATTTGGAGCAGCTCGTGCCATGTAACCCTGAATTGGCAAAATCGTGCACGGACGACTGTCACGATCGTTTCCGTAAATTAATAGATGCAAGCCAACCAGACCTATCGCATTTGCATAGAAATTGCTCCGTTACACGCAGTGTTTTGGTCACATCGATATCGATGATCGAGAGAATTCAACTTACCAACCCAACAAGCTCGATATTGTTCGAAAACGAACAATTTCTTCCCTTCCTTCCTATAAAGAGGACCACACATTTTACATTTACTTTTCGTTTCCGTTGCTGAGAAATTCGCGTAAATGTCCATCAACGTATTTTCAACCTCTTCTTCTTTATTTTGAATATTGTCGGTCGCTTCATGAGGCGAGAGTACAATAGTATTATTCGTCGATTCGACACCCTGAAAGGTCTCGTAATAATCTTGTTGTTGCTGTGGCTTTTGCATCTCGTGGTATTCCTCTGCTCCTACGTATTCTTGAAGCTCAGTTTCCGTTTTCAGTGTAGCTGCCATCAAACCTTTCGATCCGGTTGCATTCATATTTAAATACGGTTCTGGAGATGCCGGTCTTCCAATTCTCTCTATTACGAACATCGTTAGCGTATCTTTCGAACGTATCAATAGATTGTCTCGAATGCCCTCTAATTTCGACGGGAGCTTTACATCGTGGAGACATTCCAAAAATTGCACTACATCTATCGTGGAAAAATACGTAAAAAATACGTATGTAGTTTTGTTATTACAGTAAGAAATATATATATTTATATATATGCGTGTGCGACGTCTGTTAACATTTCATTTACCTCGAAGAATAGCAGCAAGCTCCGCGTTCAGCCCCATCGTAATTTCGTTCCTTGTTCGACTTTCCTCTCTTTCTCGATCGTTGATCTCTCGGATAAAAAAATATCTGTTTCTTAACAACGATTTCGCATCGATCCTTTCAGTGTATATAATAGTTATCGAACCATCACTCCTACTGAAATTCATCAGGAAATGTGGTTAAATAAGATAAGCGATAAGAAAGGAAGAATGAATAATAATTTTGTGCCATGTTCAACGGAATTTGCTTTCATTAACTACGATTTCGAGTTTGACATTTTTGCAGCATAGGATTTCTGATCGAATCGATTCGATTCGACATGATTTGCCGTACCTTCTCCCTTTTAAAGGATTAGTGACGTTAATCCCAATGCCATTGATCGAACGAACGAACCAACATCGTTTAATGACGTTCTTAAACATTTATGTTTGTTCTAACATTCGAATAAAGCACAAATGATAAGCAAATTCTGAGTCGTGATTATCGTATGACGGAGTCGATGGTCAAACAATCTCACCTGTAAGTTCTTTGCTGCGTCTACTGTCGTATTTTAAATCGTTTCAAATCGTCGTATCGAGCAACGGTTGATATTTCTGATTGATCTGGTTTTGCTTCATTTTTCGCGATAAACATCGCGCATGATTCTTTGAAGTTTTCTCACTTATGCTGCTCGATTAGATCGCTATTATCGATCGACGACTTTATTGTCCAAGCGAAATGTTTTTAAGGAGTATCTTCCGAACGCAGAAAACGTACAATTACCTCTCGATGTTAGCTCGTTAAGATTCAACGAGCTGAACTGCACGTGGGAGCAACCGAAGGCGGCTCCCGCAAAGACTGTCTCGTTGGCTGTCGCTGTCGTTCGTTAACGCTACTCGCTGGAATCTTTCCTCCCTCTCTTTCTTTTACTCTCGTTCTGTCATACATATATACATGCAATGTTCCTCTGAACGATTGACTCACTCTTTTCCAACCGTTCCCTTTTGCTGTAATAACCTTCTGTCTTCGTCACGTTTTATTCTGCTCGCTTGGTGCTTTCCTTTTCTCGATCGTGACTTGACGCAGCGCGATATGTTTTAATTGATCATTCCAATTGGCGGAGTAAGAAAACCAGTGAGAAACAAACATAGCCACTCGCATAGCATACTCTACGACGTGTTCTTTTCTTTCTCTATGAATTTCGACCAATTTCGTGACGTAAAATGCTTCGATTCAATATTGCTTTATTTTACTGATAAATCTAGAACCAGTACAAAGAAGGGTATAGAGGAAAAATTTGATTCCGTTTTTAGTGAGTTTCCCAAGGTGCTTTGCCACGCGTTTTTTCCAGTGGTTTCACGTAAACATTCGTTGCGATTTCCGACATTTCCGGGTACGGGTCGGCTTTAGCTTGTTTCAGTTCCTCGTCCACTGCTTTGTGTATGTTTTTTCTAATCTCCTAATGTACGGGGAGTGGATTGGGATCAAGGGGGAGTGAAAAGAAGAGGAAAGAGTTACGGACGGAAGGCGAGGCGAGCACGCGTGTGCGGTCTTACAAGAATTTCCGCTTCGGTTTTCACACCATTCTTCACGAGCAGTTTGACGAACGACTCGATAGGATCTCGTTCGGCTTGTATTTTCCTCACTTCGTCTCTGGTACGATAAGAGATGCCAGGGTCGCTCATGCTGTGACCAAAGTATCGATAGGTGACCATCTCAAGAAGGATCGGACCGTTCCTAAGAGCGTAGTCTCTAGCAAATTTTACAGCTTCGCGAACATCCATCACTCTCATGCCATCTACCTAAAATAAGAAAAATACGGGAAAGAAACGAACGCGTTGCTCTTCTTCGTTCTCTCCTCTGCCTTACCTTCACCCCTGGAATTAGATCTCCTCGCGCGCAGAAGTTGGTGTTAGCCGAATGCCTGTGCACCGCCGTTCCCATCGCGTACATATTATTTTCGCATACATATACCACCGGCAGATTCCATAATTTCGACATGTTGTACGCTTCGTAGATTTGACCCTGAGACGCAGCACCATCTCCGTAAAATGCCCAAGCAACTCCACCCGTGCCGTTGTATTTTTGAGCGAATCCCAACCCGGCGCCGACCGGTACCTATCAAATAGAAGTTAATTAACCGATCAAGAAGGACAAGAGTTACGCTTCTCTACCTGACCACCGACGATCCCATCGCCTCCAAAAAATTGATTCCCGTACATGTGCATAGATCCACCTTTTCCTTTCGAAATTCCAGTCTTACGGCCCATCAGCTCCGCGAATATTTCTCGTGCCGACACACCGAATACCACTGCGAAACCATGACATCGGTAAGCTGTGATCAAACTGTCTTTCTCCATTATCGACATCTTCGTACCAATGGCTACTGCCTCCTGCGCAAATACATAGTTTTCTTTTTTAGAGATGGCCCCTCTCCTTCCTCTCTTTCACCCTCTTCTCTATTTTTTCTGTTATCGTCGCTCTCGCGACGACGCGACGTCCGGTTAATCCGGCTAATCGTAAATTCTACCTGACCAGAATATAAATGAAGGAAACCGTTGATCAAGCGCAATCTATATAATTCCGCCGCCTTGTTTTCCATTCGTCTGATGTAGATCATCGTTTTCAATGCGTAAGTTGCTTCTTCTTCGTTCATCGTCATTTTCTCCGAGGGTCCGCTCTCCAAACGATACAATTCGTATTTCTAAGCAACACAAGAAAAGCACGTGTTCGTTCCATCGTTGTCTGGACCGGTGTCTAAATGAAAATCTTTCTTGTCGGTTAAAAAAAAAAAAAAACTGATAAATATTGAAAAAGATGCAGCAACAAAAGGATCAACTCGAAAGCATTATCATCATTTTTATACAATTTTTGCGGATCGAATGCCAACTAACCAAACCCCAATCAGGGCACAGAAATTCACCTGAATTCTAGGCGATTTTTCTTTTACTTTCACCAATTACTTAGGGTGCCCTCGGACAATCCATGATATTGTCAATATTCCAAGGTTCTCAATGAAAATGTGATCTGTCGATAAATATCGACAATATCGTATCGACAATACATATTGATCCTTCTAATTGAGAACATTGAAATATTGACAATATATATTGATAGCCTAACGGCACCCTTATACTATACCATATATATGTATAATATGCAATATATGGACATGTATCTCATAAATTTTCTTTCAATCGTTTGTATGTATGTACATTATTTAGCAAATAAAACCAAACGAATGTTATTGTCGTAGTAATTCCATCGAATCATTCTAATTGCTTTCTCGTTATTGCTCTTATTCAAGAGTATAGAAACTACAAATTGCGATTTTTTACCGTTTCCGACACCACATTTTTAGTTACTTCCCTTCGTTGAGAGAAAAAGAGATATCGAAGGTTCAGACGACTTCTCAATGATCTCAAGAGATACATTCTTCTTCTATTTAGCTACCATTTAGTTATAACGTCTCGTTGTTTCATATGTCGAAGGTTTAATTCGAGATACATTATTTTTGTTGTTCATCGATTTGCGTTAAGATTGCCGTCTGATGTTTCCTGTGTTAAACATCGATAAAAGTTTCAAGCGACGATTTCGTGATTTTCTCGAACATTAATCAAAATTGCAATTTTCGTATGATCGTAAATATCGTTTTACGGATCGAAGAAGATTGGAAACAAATGCGAAACGTAATTGTAACTTTTTCTTTCATTGGTAGTTCTTCTGTTTCTTTTTCCAGTTCACTTTTTCAGCTTCATTTTCCAAATAGGTTACTTTCCAAATCATGTTTGCGACACCTCTTCAGCCGTGTTCGACGTTAAAGGACGATTCGTTGGTGGCAATTTCCTTTGCTCGCGTCTAAACGTACAAACGCATAGTTCATATATCCACATTTGCATCCTTCGATCCGATTCCCATAGATTCCATAAATACCATGGATCTCGTAGCAACGTACATACATATACTAGTATGCATAAATTTTACGCTATAGGCTCCGAATGAAAAGGAAACTCTGCCTGGTGTCAACTTTCTCTCCTTCCTTGCCATTCGTATAACAGCACGCCACACGCTATGCTTCTAACTTCTATTTCCATACTGCGAAATTTTGTGCTTGACTTGTTACACTCAGAATATCTAAAGAGATTATCGTCACCGATATATATAATATGCACAATATATGGAACCATTACTGCGACTTTATTAAACTTTTCATACTGCTTATAATTGATTTATTTTGTATCTTTGACCGCAACCGTTCTCCTTTCAACATTTCATATTTGATATTTTCGTAGAATCTTGATTTGAAATAGCTAGAAATTGAAAAGAAGGTCGGAAACGATATATTTTCGGGCGAACAACGTCTCGAACGTCTGTCAGCGTCCCGGTAATTATTTTAAACGATATCAAGGAGCGAGCTGTACACATTGGACGGTAATCTGGCAGGATGTAATAGCCGAGACGTCTTCCTCGATGCCCAGTATCGATGGCCTGTCTTTGATCGCGTCTGCTTCTTCGCTTCCTCGTAATTCTCGGTATCGATGGAATCCTCCAAGCGAATAAGACGCGCCGCTCTAGCAAGAATCGGTGACCTCAAAATCGACGAAGTAGCGTGGCTCCATTCCTCGCTATATATCGATAAGTATAAAGCAATTTAACGAGAATGCATTTAGGTGATTCACGAAAAGCGAAAGAAATCGATTTAAAGAAGAATTACCGGGGCAGAGATTCGATGTTGAGCAAATTGGTCAATGTGGACGAACATCTCTTTTGCTTCGACTCTGTATGCGACGTGGACGTTTCGAATTCGGATCGTGATGAAAAGATAGAGCGTATCGCTTCTAATTCCTGGACGTTTCAAAATAGCGGTCGTATGCTTAACGTAAAATCAGCAAGTATTTATATTAATACCTATAGCAGTTACCTACCTTTTTCCGCGACGAAGTCGCGTACATAGGTATGCTCGAAGGATTCACACTGTTCTTTTGCTTTCGCCACGTCTTAACGTCAAACTTTGCGTTTTCGGATACCTGTAGATACATGGACGTACGATATCGGTTAAAGTATCAGTTAACGATAAAATCAGGATGTGAAATTACGTATTAAGCAAAAAGAGTCAACGGAAGATGAGTAGCTGCACATTTAAATAAACTGCGCCTATTGAAAAATTCAAATTTCGCCTTCTACTAATATGCGATTAACAGTGCAAACTCGTGCGCGGTTGAAACGCGAACGTAAACGTTTCTGTTTTTATGCATCATCGCGGATGGAGCATGGTTCCTCTACCTGCAATGCAGTCGCTTCCTCCCAACTGGCGCATCGTTTGTGCCGTGGACAAATCTGATTTTCTTGTACGCTTTTCGATAATGAGGAATACGTATGTGCCATTATACGCTCTATCTCCACCTGCAAGTAGAGAAGAAAAACCAAAAGCGCGTGAAGTGCTGTTCCAATTCAAACTTTGATAAGTTCATACGCACAGTTGATTGTATACGTATATTTGCATGCAATGGAGATTCTCGAAATGAAAAGGAAGATGTAGTAAGATAGAGTAATTGAACGGAATGTAGAGAGTCGAGTTGAAAATATTTAAAAAGGCGACACCAACCTTGACACGCTTTGCTCGTTTTTGTGCGCCTGTTTGCGAGGATTGTCGAATCGACTGATCGATGACGGACTCGTGCTTCGATCGCCGTTGCACTTTCGGATCGCCGAACAAACCCTTCGATTCTGCTACTTTGATCATGAACAGCGAGTCGAATTGCACCATTTCTTTTCGTTTTATTACCACGAGAAAGCATCCTGGATTTAACATATGACTAACGTTCTCTCCGTAAATATCATCGATGCTGCCCACTTCGAAAAGATCGCTGTCTGGGATCTTGTATTTTAAGAAAAATCTTTTAACGAGCTTATGAAAGAAAGCGCGGGTAGAGTCTATCGTACTGTTATATTACATCAAGGTAAACCTTACGGTAATGTTCGCGGACAGTGTGGAGGCGTGATCGTCTTTTCGCAATTCCTCGTCCGTCTTGACCGATTTCGACGATTCCTTCGGCGCTTTTCTCTTCGATAAATAACGAAGCACGTTATACGAACAAGCGAGCTAAAAGCAATGAATTTATGCATATCTTACCGGATGTTCGCGAATGTACTTCTCCATGGCCATCCGATTAACGCAGTCTACCACCTCTCGAACCATCTCCGTTGTCTCCGAGGGTAAAATCGTGTGCACTTCGTACACGACAAATTGTACATTCGGCCTGGTCAAAGTATATTTCAAAGTGGACATTTGATCGGTCAAGAAAGTACGCCACTGTTCGTGAGCGTTATAATTCTTTTCGTCCTCGCAATTGTCATCCTGTCGTTCGTAGTTGTCATCAATGTCGTCGTAAAGGCTGTTAGTGTAGCCATTCGTTAACGATTCGAGAAGATCCACGTCTCCGCCTCGTGCCACTGCAAGATCGACGATATCTCTGACCCCCGTGTAAGTACACGATGGCACCGCTAACACTACGGTGGCCCTCTCTGATTCGCTCGTCGTCAGATGAGACGCGTACCTAACGAAATATAATTCACTCGTGTCTTAAAATGTTTCGTTTAACAGACTCAATGCGAAGTTTAATACATCGACGAAACGCGTGTATTTGAGCAACGTCCACATTGGACGAGTTAATCATAGACAGACATCATAGACAGAAAGAGATTGAAAAGATACTTTTCGGAGAAGACGCGACACCGTTGCAAGGTGATGCCGAGGTCTTTCAGGTAGGTCTCGTACTCGCAACGACGATCGCCAGCTCCAAAGGCCAGCAGTTTACCAGCGTGCTCGATATCGGCCAAAAGTCCAGCCAGATATCCAGTGTGTCGAGGCGCAAGGGAATGCGTTAAAATGACCGGGCCGTAGACTCGACCGACGCGAATCGCCTGTACCAACGCTGCCGCGCCCATACACAATGATCTTTCCTGTTCGTTCGAATCGTTCAAGTTAAAGCATCTTCTTGGTTTTCTCCGATTTCTCGGCTACCCGCTACCTACCAGAAACACGAAACGGTAATCACGAACGATACTGGAAACAGCCAGCGTTTCCCGCATGCTTTCGTGTATATGAACCATCTTCGGACAAATCGGATCGAATGCATACTCATTTTCTTCAAGTTCTACCTTCACCTCTTTGCTTTCGCAATACATCAATTTCAGCTTCGACATTTCCTCCAGGAATTCTATCTTGCTGACGATTTTCATGCTGTTTATCCATCCGGAAGCGATCGTAGCTTGTACACCCCAAGCGACGCCTTCGATGACGCGCAATCGGCTCGGCAACAATTCATCTTTCAGATTTGGAATATAACAGCAATAATAAATACATACGTAGACGCCGTTTTCTTTAGCTAGATACTCATTGTCAGTCTCTACCAAAGTTCTATCACGTCGGAGGAAAAATATTCACCGAGGTTGAGGGCAGAGCCGCGGATACGTAGCCTCGAAATACTTGCCGCGAGACGAGTCTTCACATTCAGAAGAGCGTTCTCGATATCCGCTAAGCCAGCAGCCTGATACGTACAATTTTAAGATGTCGAATTTTCAATACACGCATGCATATGGTGGAGATCGGTAACAGAGAGACAAGACAAGGGGAAAGGGGAAAGAAGCGCAGGAGAATGGCGCAAGATAAAAGGAGAAAAAATGAAAGAAGGTGTCGAAAAGAAGAAATCCTACCTCAAAGATCTTCTCGCGTTCTTCCAAATTGGCGATCTCGAACTGTGGTTTCGCAAATTTTCTTCCTTGCAAATCGTACAGCAATAACCAAACGATCTTTTCTCGATCCTTGATCGCGTTGTTGTGCTGCCAAAATCCTATATCCTCCAAGGCACGAACGAATATCTTTTTGTCTAAATTACACGAAAGAACAGAAAATTATGGAACGCGACGAGAAGAAAATTCGAAAGTGGACTCGTTCCTCGACTTACATCTGAGAACGTCGTAGACAAGTCCAAACACACGGCGCATCTCGGCCTCGTCCGAGTACACGGGGGAAGGCTGAACCTTTCGAAGAACTTTCGCGGCTAACAGAATATCGTTAACGCGCCAACCTGGTTGAACGCATGTTTCTATCATCGAACCGCTGATCCTATCGACGCTCATCAACGATCCTCCCTTCGATTCTTCGCTTCCATATTTTTTAGGCTTAACCATCGTCAAACTGTGTCCGTGCTTCTTTGGCTCCCATTCCCAGTCGTTCTTCTTTCGATTCCTTTCCGCTTCCAACTTCGTTTCCGCTTCCGTTCCCAATCTAGCTTCCTCGACCCTTCGGTTTCATTACTACTTATGTATAACACCATTCCCTTATCGTCATTGAATTACATTCACGACGGGGTTTCGCGAAACGCGTCTTACTTACTTCTCCATTATTTGTAGTTTTCGTTTGTTTGTACTTTTGTACAAAGATCAAAACGTACTATCGACATGGTCCGATTAATTCGAATCTCTCTATAGTTTCGGCCATACGGAACGAACATGAGCGTGTCAAGATTAATGATTAAAAAGGAAAATCAACTGGGATGCGCACAGTCCAAAATTAAATCGACAAAATATGGAAACAGATCGATCGATATTGGACGAATTCAGGTTGAAAAAGAAAAGCGACATTCGTACCGTTGTTTGAATTTGCAAAGCGCAGGTTACGTATCTAAGGCCATAAAAGAATTAGCAAACTATGTATAAGTAGAAGCAATTTCTTCGATTAGGAGTAACTGATCGATGTGCACGCGTTTTTGACGAACTTTTCGAAGTGAAAACTCATACGTTTATGCCCGTAAAGATAGATTCATTACCTTCTTTTTACGAAATCGGCATCGCATTCTCTTTGCAGTTCAACCAGTCGATAATAGACTCGGTAACGCCAGTCTTCGTTGCTCGGCAGAGTCAAATCTTCTAAGTTTTCGTTAAATTCATCGTTGCGAAGTTGACTATAATTTTCTCTCCAACTTGCCAATAAAATACGAAAGATCTTAGCGTATTCCTCGAACATGCTCCTTTTGCGAGAACAGACGTTTAGGTTTAAACAACCTTCTAATTTCCCACCTTCATCGTCCTGTTTATTATTCATACTGTACGAGTCTCTCGTCTTCGTTAGAAACAATCTTTTCCTTTTAACGAGAAAATGTAAACGATGAAAATTAATTTACCTTTTTTATGCGAAATATCCGTATTTTCTTAAGTCTCCGCAGTCTCAAACTATAATACTTAAAAGTAAAAAGTAAATATGTAATATGTGAGGAATTTAAAAAAGGATCAAAAGTTTAGAGGCAAGAAGATGAAGAAATAGATAGTAGAGATGGAGAAGGAATAAGAATGGCGATTGTAAAGGAATAAAACACACGTAAAGTAACATAAGGCAATGAGAGATTGAAGAATAAAAATAAAGATAATAATAATAACGTCAATTAACTTACCGAAAGATGGAAAAATATAAAGCGAGAAAGAGCAGAAAACGCAGGTTCGAAGTAGAACGAGAGGTATGGTATGGCGGGCACGCGGTCGAATACCAGAAGTCTTAAAAAGGAGAACAAAGAAAATACAAGAACGTCCCGCGCCGCAACGTCGCGTGATTCGGTAGTATCTTTCTCGATATCGCGTCTATCAGTTTACACGAGTATAACGAAAATCGCAATTCGCAATGAGCCGATCACGATAAGTCAACGATCACGTTCGTGTCTCTTCCGTGCATCACCCCATTTATTCCTTGCATTCTCTATGCAATATGCATGTATACTTGGATACATACTATGTACATGTATGTACATATATGTATGTAGATAACTGAATGGATAACTGGAGCGTCGCACAACGTGTCACAAACAGACCAATAAATGTCAAAACAGCACGTACTTGTTGGTACGAACTTGAACCTATCCTTGCAGATTTCTAGAATGATAATCATAAAGGTGAAATTTGTCAATCGTTTCGAAAAAAAAAGAGAAAGAAAAAGCAGAGAAGGAGGAAAGGAAGATAGCAGGAAAGAAAGAAAGCAAGCAACGAAATGAACGGAAGAAAATATTTTTACTTATTATCTTAATCCATTTATAATATAAAAAATGGATTAGGTTCGATTGTAAACTTTCAAAGAATAGACTACAAACTTGAAATATATTTGTAATACGTATTATCTTGCTTTTATTTACCATCTACCAAGAAAGAAGAGAAAAAACAGCGTCGACTTGGTACCTTCGTGTTGCTCTACGTATGATTAGGCAAATACACACAATTCGTACAAATCATTTTGCAGCTTGAAGATCGTCAAAAACTGCTTTTTACAAAGCTATTATGCTTTTTCTTTTCGATGTCTTTTTTTTCCAGTTATTATCATCGTAATCATCATTACTAGGTACTCTTACTATCGTAATACTATATCAGTACCAGTTTCATTTGCATTATTTATCCTTATCAATCGTTTCTAACAAGAAATAGTAGGATACTGCCGTATTCAAAACCTGGAAATATACGCGAGACAAGTGTATTGAAAATGATTAAATCGAAAGATAGATTACCTTAACAAAAAGATCCAATGAAACTTGCATCAAGTGGCACGCTTTCAGAACGATCGATCTCTGTGCTAATATCAGCGTAAAGCCTTTTGCGAAACTAGTATCCTTGTGTTTGTACCAATCGCTAAAATAAACCTTGCGACGAAAACGATCGCTCTACGAAGGGAAAGAAGATTAAGGGAGGCTGATTGCAAGTCTACGTATAATATAATTGATTATCCATTCGTTCGGTCGATCGCTAGTCTAAGGAACGATTTGAGATCACGACAACTCGAGACGACAACAAATAAGTACATCTACGAACCTCCGTAAGAATTACGTCTCCAGGCCAGGCGTACAAGAACGTTTGTAATAATTTCATAGAAATGAAAACAGCACACATCATGATTTTATTGATGATTTGTCCTCTGACCTGTCAAACAACCAACCCGTTAAGTAATCGTTTTACATATTATAGACATTTACGCATGCATAGAAGCGAGGCCGAATGAAAATCGATAGAATCTAAAATTTAACTGAGCTTAAATGTGTAAATTGTAAACAAATGTTGTGTACAGTATTTTCTCGATTATCTTTATCGGGACTCTCACCTGCAAAACCTGAAATATTAAAGTGCATAGACTCATTGCGCTCGTTATTGTCGTTAATAATATGACAGGTCCGTAAGCTTCTTGAACGATGTCTCGACATTTCAGTAATAGAGCGTGCTTGTTGACACATTCTTGAAAGATCCGTTTACGATTCTCCTCGTACTCTTTATTCGCCTTATTCTTCTCGCCAGTTGAAAATCTCATCTCGAACTCGAAACCCAACAAACGTAACATTACCGATATACGAAATAAGCAAAAGCTGAAAAATCCATCTACACCGGTAGATACAGAGATTATATTCCAAATAATATTCAAATCAAAGAGGTAATGCAATTGCCAGACTAACATCGAATCAATCGTCCAAGGATAACTCGCAGGAAAGGGTAAAGGATATTGTAGATTCGTTGTATTGTTTGCGTCGTAAAGTATTCTCATAATCAATGGTTTAAATGAGTATATAATGCAGTTGATTGTCATTAACGTAAACTGTACATAAATCAATCGATAAAACGTTCGAACCCAGGAGAAAGCCATTGATCTTATATCTATTTCGCTTAATGCTTGTTCCAACATAGAACCGAGTATATCATTTGCTTGTTGCAGTTTATTTTGATAGATGGAAAAGCAGAAAGCCTAAAAAAGCAAAAAGTATCTTGTTGTAAAATGTCGATAAAAAGTTTCGATTGCTCGTGTTTCAATTACATAAATTGAATCACGTATCTTGAATATTTTTATTTGCCTACGACTCGGATTCGTTGAATTGGAAGGCAGGATACGTATAACACATGTAAATATTAGAAGTGACAATTCGGTTATATGAATGAAATGGATTCGTTTAAAATATATGTAGATAAACTTACAAACCTTCATAATTGTATTCAATACAGCACAGAAAAGAGAAAACGAAGCGGTAAGCAAAGCGATATTCTGAACATTCTGTGAGCAAAAATTTCCTACAACACAGAGTGAAATGAAAGAGGAAAATATCGACCAAATTGATATGCACCGATAAAATACATCCCGCTCCTTCATAATCGGACACATCCCACTGAGGAGGAGAAAACGTTTTACGAAACTAGCATACTTTCGATATATTTTTAGTTCTTTCGACATCGTTGAAATTGCGACGGCAATTCTACCTGAATCAATGCATAAGCATCATTTCCCAAGACAAGTTACATCTGAATAACGATCGATCGATACATATTATGCTGTTCTGCTTTGCCATTATATATCAATCGACCGCTTGATAACAATGTATAACTTATTTTCTTAAGTTGGTAAATTGCTTGAAATTGATCAGCAATGTTAAATATTTTATCGAACAGTTCATGCGCTTGTTCTTTCGCATACTCTGTCGCGTAAAGCATAGCTAAATTAAACGTTACGAAAGCAATTTTGAAAATGTGTGTTGAAACTTGTAAAATTTCTAAGAATCATTTCCTTGTACGAGCATTAATAATAATAAAAAGACGAGAAAAAGGAATTAAAATTCGTACTCGGCGCCAATGAAAATAATTTATCAGGGATAAAGAACTATCAAGGATAAAAAATATTAGATAGATTTAAAAAGTAAAATTTTTATATTTCTTAGAATCTTCATAAGAATGTATAAAATTCGTATAACTATTTGATTTGAATAAATTTGAATAATAACATAAGCATTATAATTTTGAAGAAATATTAGATTTTAAAGACATGACAATATCCTTTCTATTTCGCTTCTGCTTTACCTATTATTCCTCACTTGTCCATTGTCCATTACCATCGCATATGCAAAAGTACATTGCTCACGTACCAATTAGCCATATTCTTTGGTTAGTAATGTTAGCAATACTAATTAACTCTCATTAATTCGTTCAAATCTTATTATATTTGTCCTCCTTTAAATTATTTATTAACTTAATTCATGCTTTTATATTTTGTGAATAAATTGTATAATACTCGTAGAGTTGATTTTAGATCTAAATTTACGATATCTGCAAATAAAATATAATGTCACCAGTCACATTCATTTAGTTCTGATATTTCACAAGTATTACAGTTAAGAACAATACCAACCTTCTGGGCGAGCCTTGGGTTTTGGTAAACCAATATCTTGCATAATATCAAATGCAAACGAAACGTTATGTACTTTATGATCGTGTGTTTTAGGCGTCAAATGAAAACTACCTAATGGTACGAAAAAACCTTCGAGAAGTCCAAGTAGAAGAGTTAAAAAAACACCATCATGAAATTGCGTATCCAAATCTGTCACCTCCAAATGAACTTTACTCAAGTGTTTGTTGACGAAAGAAATCAACGACTAGAAAATAAAACTATGTATTGCATTGTAGATAGTATATAATGTTTTATAATTCAAATGAACAACATACCTTTTTAACTACAGCTAATTTATCAGCCGGATGATCGAAAAGACTATCGAAAGCGTCTCGTTCGCAACGCATTCCCAAATCATCGTACGTTGATGTAATTTCTTCTCTAACCGTTCTGTGTATTAGCTGGCCATCCTTTTTACGCACGACGACAACCTGAGCAGCTACTCTTTCTGGCAATCTAACAGGCGCTCGGAATTGCCTTGCCAAACCAACCAACAAGTGTAAAATGGCAACAATGTTTTTTGAATGAACAGATTCTACGTTCCACTTGTAAGGAGGATGACGTCCTAATACTTGATTAGCGGCTGACAACACAACTGCTAATTTCTGTTTCTGACCTTCTTCTGATTGAGTCACTTCAGGAACATCTAACTTCTTTCCCGTCAACTTTTCTAAAATTAATAAAAAAATATGCTTACTTAGACTCCATGTATTGAAAAATTATATTCAATTTCGCTATTACATAACATACCCAATAGTTTCTGTAGTACCTGTCCATCATACAAATCTTCTGCAATATCTTTAACAATAATACGCTGGTCGGCTAATTCATCATTAATCCATTCAATCAGGACAAATATTAATTCTTTAAGTTTAGAATCTTCCAAAGACCTAGGCTCTATCATTGAACGTTCTTCGTTTTCATCTAACGCATATTCTTCTGGTGGCATCTCTGGATTGGCTGCAAATCCTGGTGAATCAATTGCATACTTTCCTTCCTCCTGTACCTCTTGCACTATATCAAACAAATTCAAAATAGACATAAACAGTATCTTTAAGAAAAAACATTTAAAAAATATGAATTGAACATCGATATTATCAACAATATCATTTTTTAAAGTTTGGAGCTACTTGTACCATATAAGGAAATACATCCCGTAAATTCTCGTAAAAGAAGCATAAGCAAAGTTAACTTGTCACAACGTAATGTAAACGCAGTATGATACCTTCTTTGATACGCTTTTTTCGACCCAAGGTCCCAATCTTATCCCAGAAACTTTCTTCTTTTTCATCCTTCCTCGTCGAAATAGGAGGTCGTGGAGATTTTGGACGTGGAGACGACATGTTCAACACCAACGTTCATCAAAAATTATCTGAAGGATGAAGGATGTCATCTCTCGAAATACCAACCTCTAACCACATTTACAAACATCGATTGTACATGCATACATTATATTATATGTATATGTACTTCAAATCTTCTTTGATCATTTATGTTGAAACGAACTTTCCAAGTATCAGTTTTTAAGTACATTTACTTTTTTTTATCATTACTTAGATTACATAAATTCAAAATTATCAACTTTTATAATCTTTAATTGTTTTACACATATCCTTGAAATTAAAGCTATTTCAAAAAACATGCTAACGTCTTAATTCATAGAAATCGTATAATATCGTCTATTGTAACATATACATATACTTCAAATCGCGGTTTTCTTTAGAAATATTTTAATTCGTTTAAAATATGTCATACTTCCTCGGATTTTCTTCAGAACTTCAGATCATACAAAAAAAAGATATATGTAAAGATTATATGTAAATAACGGAAAATTATTTGTTACAAAGTAGATTATCATTCACGCAAAAATGTCGTTTACATTTACTTAAACGTATCTAGAGTTAAATAAAAAAGAAATAAAATTGAAATTCTATCTAATCATGTATTATATTATAACAACATTCGTTATACAGTTAAAAAAAGATATGCACATGCGTACATGTCTATATACAGAGTTGAGCCGTTTAGGAACTACTTACTTAAATAGGTCTCTTCGCTGTGTAAACCATAAAACGTAATTTAAGGTTATTAACAAAGTATCGAGAAATAATTGTTAAAATGTTATCACTAATAAGACGTTACGAAACCCAAAATATTACAACGGCATTAAAAATTATGAAACTTTCGTTATCATCTTCTACGAGTATCGATGATGATATAGGTATTATAACGTTCCCTCTAACCAAACTTTCTATTAAATATAATTTTTTATAAAAGCATAAACATATTTTTATTATGTAATGCTCGTGCGTATTTTTGATTTATATGCACTTTCTTTTATAGAGTTTCGAGTATTGGAATTAATACCAAATGAAAAAAAAGCTACAAACAAAAAGTTACAAACAAACACAATGGCGGATGTAGTAACTAAAACTAGAAATGAAATGTTAGCTAATCAAGATTGGCAGACAGTTTGGCCTGCTGCACGAACATTTCACCCTGATATCGTACCACTTCCTTTACAACAAGGATATAAAAATAATAAAGGTATACATCCTAACAAATACGCAAATGCAGAGTTATTGAAAATTCCAAACTTCTTACATCTTACACCACCTGTTATTAAAAGACATTGCGAAGCATTAAAAAAATTTTGTACAAGATGGCCAGAAGAATTGGAAACAGATGAAGCATGTGTAAAATACTTTCCTGTTGAAATAATTACATCTGATTACTGTTATTCTTCTCCTACAATAAGAGAACCTCTTGCTAGAGTAGTTAATTTGAGAGTAAAACTATCCTCCTTGCACTTAGATGCTCACGCTAAAGATAAAATACTTAGGTTACTGAGTGATAGGTATAATCCTAAAACAGATACAATAACAATAACTGCAGACAGATGTCCAACTAGAAAACAGAATTTAGATTATGTAAAGTACCTATTAACTGCATTGTTTCATATATCTTGGGTAAGTCATTTCCTATTAATTGTATCAATTTTATGATGAATATAGCATACAAGCAAAACAAATCATACAAGAATTGTTTTTAGCGTTTTGAACCATGGGAAACAGAAAAATCTGAAGTAGATATGGAATACTATGACTGGGATAAAAGTAAAAGTAGAAAATCTTTAACATCTGTGTATAGTTGGCCAAAAATACCAACTGATTCCAACTATGAATACATCCCACATGCAACAGAATATAAAATTGCAGTTTCTGATTTAATAAATAAAGGAGAAGATCAATTTTCAATCAATAAATACAAACAAGCTGTTAAAAATGTGTTGAACCTAAAATCTTATGATTTTAAAAATAAGTAAAAAGAAGTAAAGAATAAATAAATAAAAATAATGAGTTTGTAATGTTTGTCATTGATAGTTATGTATTAACTGTTATGGAACATTCATGTAAAAAAGAAACATAAAACTGTGATAATGTGATATAATATAGTTGAAAAGGCAAGCTTTTATAAAAAATTAGAGAATTACTATACTTATATATTATATTTAAAAATTAGAGAATTAAAGAATACTACCGGACACTGACTATGGTATATAAAGACATATCGTTAAGCGCTATACCATATATTTGGAATATAGGTTTCATTATGCAGTAAAAAAAATAAAGAGAGAAATTTAGGATGTTTACAAATAACAACCTAAAATTTAAATTCAATTTCGTTTATTTTATTTAAATTAAAAATACTTTTGCATTTTTGATAACTTAAAAAGCAATTAAGTTCATAAATTACAGTATATCTCATTTCTGACCTATAATAGTCATATATTAAATTTACCACAACTAAGAGACAAACAATTTTCATTTGTAATATTCATTGATGTAACCATACATTCTTATCCAACAATGTTCCATGAATCAGTTTCTCTTCTGCGGGTGTTTCTGACTATTGCACCACAATATGAAACATTAAGTAAATACTACCTTATAAGATAAATGTAAATTGATATTACGTTAATTTCTGGTATTCTTTTTTTGATATTCAGTCTATAAATGATGATTTATTAAAATATTATTGAAAAGCAACATAAATCCACAAATACTTTTACTAAACAAATACAATTGGAAGATACATTCGCACCTTTATAGCATTGCATAATTTTATATAATTTCAATTTTATAACATCTTCAACATTTTATAATTATTATTTTTCTTATTACAATGTCATTTTTATGCTTATTATAATATTACTTTGTGCTATAAATTTTTTGTACTTATATGTCACTAAAAATATAAAATGTTGTCAGACCTCCATCTATCGTCTTTACAACATAAAAAATTACATATACGTTTTATTTATTGTTAAATTATTTTTCATATCATTACTATTGCTATTATGGAATTCGTGACGAAGGTAGAACTGGACAGAATCTGCAACAATGTCATAATTTTTATTCCAAATGAAAAATATTGAATTACTTGTAAGAATTTGGAAACTCATCTCAACAATGTCAAAAATTTTTTTGTTTTAATAATTTAGGACCATTGCCATTATATTTTAATATACTAACTTAATGAAGCATGCAGAATCTTCTTTGTTAAACAATGCCAATAATTGCATTACAATTTATCTAAACCTACACTTACTTTTGTTTTTCTTTCAGTTTTTGATAGGGATGTGTTGTCATTAATCTTTTTCTTTCTTTTTCTCTTACCATTTTCAATGATCTATTTGATGTATTTATATCAAGATTTTCTTTTTTGAGTTTATCTGCTTTTAACTTATTTAATATGGTTATACTTTTAGCACTCATTGTTACATGTGGCTTTTGCATATATTTTTTATTTTCTTTATCTTTGGTTCCTATTGTACAGACTGTAATATCCTTACATTTTGGGGATATTTTCCTTGCTTGTTTGATAGGAGTCTTTGTTACATTCATATTATTTTTATCTGAAAGGACACGTTTTTTAACTTTTTCTTGTATACAATTTACATTATGTCCTTCTTCTGTACTTTCGTTTATTACTTTTATGTCAGTATTACAATCCATGGTTGATTCTTCTTGCAATGTGATAGTTACATTATTCTGTGTATCAAACACTTCTTTTTCAAAACAAGATGTATTGAAAGTTGCATCCAATGCATCTTGATCATTTAAAGGTTGTAACACATATATAGGTATCTTACTATTAAGGGGATCCATTAAATGGGATACACTAAGGCATGTCAAGTTATAAAAGCACTCCTCATGATTAGTTGTTTCCATATCTGACCATTTTATATTTCTTACTCCTTCCAATAATTTGATCAGCTGTTTAAATTCTTCCTTCATCGTATCTGTCATGGTTCCATATCCTCTCATCATGTTATAATAATTTTGTAATGTTGTACTCATCATTTTAATCATTGAATAATGAGACTCTATTTCACATTGTTGAAGATTACTTACTTTCTTTACATGTTCACACTGTTGTTGTAATCTAGAATTTTCTATTTCACTAGTTTGCAGTGCAAATATATCTTCTAATTTTGCAAGTTTCTTTAACTTTGCTTCCGCATATAATTTTTGTATTTCTGTTTCTACCAAACACAGTTCCTCCCATGCTGCTTCTATCTGTATCTTTAAGGAATCTCTTTGTCGTTCAAAGTAATGCAGTGATTTATTAACTCTTGACTTACCACTTGCATTTTGTTCTTCAAGCGTCAAAGTATCAACAGCTGCTGTTAGATTATGCAATCTTTCATCTGCTGCTTTCTTATATTGAATTCTACAGCATAATATTTTGTCTGTGCTTTCTAATGAAAGGACTTTTTCATTCAGAATTTTCTTTTTTTGAAGTAATTCAATCAATTTATTGGTATCGATTAGTGCATCTTCATCTATTTCCTCATTAACGTTACTATCTTGACCTGGTGGTAATACATGCAACGAACTATTTTCAAATGCTAATAGCTTTTGTTTCAGATAATTTATTTCTTTCTTTTGTTCTTCGACCATTTTTATATATGCAGTTACATGCATTTCACAGGATATAATATTTTTCTTTATATGAGTTTTGATTTTCTTTGCTCTATTTGCATATCTCAATGTATTGTATGTATCCTCATAACTAAAGCTAGAAGGTGCTATGTTAGCTATCATAACTGTTTGACAATTTCCACCTAATGAGTCTTTTAAGAGACGAGTCAATTTAGAATCTCTGTATGTTACATGTTTTGCACCATCTGCTAACTTATTAATGCAGTTGCCTAGAGCCAATAGAGATTTATTAATATTTGCACCTTCTTTAAACCTTGCCCCTTTACAACCTGTAGCAGAAGCTCTTTCAGATCCAGCTAAATCAATCATAGACAGCTTAACTTGTCGTACTTGACCATCCATTTTGTTGGTAATATTAATATAAACTTGAAAAACAGCGTGACTTCTACTACTTTCCTCATTTGCATCAGTAGGATGTTGAGTGCGATTTTTATTGCCCTTTGCTAAAAGTGTCAATAATTCTTCAGCATTTTGAATAGCAATTATCTTAAGACCAGCAACAATTACTCCATATCTACCATCGTCTCTTAAATGCAAAGGACCGGATTTATGTAAAAGATCTTGCACGTTTTCATTATAAATTTCTAAATACGTTACACCTAAATTAAATTCACGTTGATCACTCTGCTGTTCTATTTGGGAAAATAATTCTGCTACTGTCCTATATGTGATACCAGGATCATTGCTACTACCAAGCATAGTATGAGTTTTTCCAGCACCAGTTGCTCCATATGCAAATACAGAACAATTATAACCATCCAAAAGATTGCAAATCAAATCTTTCGTACTTCCTTCAAATACATCATTGTTATTCGACGTCATGTCAAATATTTTGTCAAAAATGAATTGCAGTTCTTTATTTTGTTTCTTAAGCAAATCACGACCTTTTTGAGCTACACCATGATAAAAGAATGGATTTTCCTCTTCTTTAGGATCGAAAATTAGCATTTTATCGTCAACGATCTTCAAAATAGTTTTACAATTGCTCTGCAGTTCGTGCTCATTTTGCGGTCGTATTCTTACGATTACTTTAATACTCGTCTGCGAACCAGATTCAGTTCGTATCGATAAACTTGGGCTTCCACTTGTGCTTGGCTTTGTTGAATTGTTTGAAATTCGTTTCTTTGGCAATTTTTTAACTTTATTTGGCGAAAATGCTTTCGCCAAATCTCTTTTATTAAACACCATAGTAAACTTTACTAATTTACACACGAACATCCATTACCGACCGTTGAATGTAAACTAAGTTTTCAAATTTAAATTTCTGCATCCTGAACTCTTCCAAGACAGTTTTGACAATAGTAAACACATTTATAGTGACATTTTAGGGAATTTTTCCAAACAAAAATTCAACTTTGAGTTTGTTTTATTTTTCTTTCAGTAGTACTTATATTACTTACTTATAGACTGATGATATCATTGAATAACGAGATCAAAATCGAATAATAATTATTTTGATTTTTGTCCACTGCATTTTGTCACACTATGGGCCGTGCTGAAATTTGCCGTTCAAACGTGCCCGAAAATTGAGTCATGAAAAAGCAACATCGAAGGCAACTAAGTTCTCGTTCTTGCGTAACAAACAGAGACGGATAGACTCTGTCTAGATCTGACTCTGTCTGATACATTCAGCACATATTACTTATGGGCAGAACGAGACTCTTCTTATCTACCATGTCGATTTTTCACGACTCAATTTTCGGACGGTCTTTTCTATGCTTTTGGTAAATTAGGTTAAGACCTATTTATGTGGCTGTGTTCACTACATTAGTGTTAATTTTCCATAAATATCTATCTATCTACATTAATGTTATACCAAAAGAAAATTCAACTTTAAATTGTTATGTTACATTTGCGGTGTTGGGGAAAAATGATAAGTGAGTTGG
Organism: Bombus confusus; assembly: GCA_014737475.1. Lineage (NCBI taxonomy): Eukaryota > Metazoa > Arthropoda > Insecta > Hymenoptera > Apidae > Bombus > Bombus confusus. Next base: position 148,525 of record JACXIV010000099.1, read on the forward strand.
TGCGTGGAGCTCTGAACCGCTCTGCTCGCCGGAGTGCGCGAAGATTGAAAAAACTTTTATTTTAGAGCTAAGATTTATTCAGAAGTTAGCTCGTTTAGAATACAAGAGAATTATCTCTCGAAAATAGATAAAATTGATCTGCTTTAAAAAACTTAGCTTTCAGTCACGGTTTCGGCGCCTGTCCACTCTTCTCTGTTCCTGGATTTCCTTTCTTGCTTATCCTGATAGGTGAAGTTGCGCGACCCTCGTCGAAGTACTGTCTTCAAGATTCATCTGCTCTTAAATTCATGAACATGGAAGATACTTAAACTTAGAAAAGTTTACATGAATTGGTAAACAAAAAAGATCTCCAGAAAATCTGTGTTCTTCCAAGGATTCTAGGTGACTTGTCCCACAGCTGCTAATTCGATACGGCCCTTAACGGAACATTACTTGATGCAGTGCTTTCTGTCTATGTGCTATTATTCCACTTTTATTATATATGTCTTGTAACGAAAAACACTAAAAAGTGTAAAATTTGTTAAAGTAATAATTAAAACTTGTTTGTTAAACTAATTGTAAATTGTCTAAGAAAGAGAAATTGTTTACTATACATATATGTGGTTGATGCTAATGATATTTCCTGTCTTACAGAAAATAAAATTATATTTGATGAATTAATTTCACATGAATATATTTCAGGGAAGCCATTCATGCAAAAAAATTAAATGTATTACTTAGTCTTGCATTGTTATTCATGCACAGAGTACCATTTATAGATATAATATGCACCACTTAACTACACGAAAGATACATATATACGTTTCTTATTCTACCCAAAGTATTATCTTTATAAACTACGGTCGTTCGATTATTCTATAGTTTTAATTTTTATTCTCTTTGGCAATGCTGAAAATACATTTGTCTTATTGTTAAATATATTAAATTAACTGCTATTATTAAATTAATTAACTGCTTTTTAAAAATACTAAAATGATACATTTGATTTTATTAATATAATTATTAATACAAGTCTTCTACATTAAAATTTGAAAATAAATCCTATATATGTAATCCTATAGATAATCCTATACATATATGAACATTGACATCGTATGATTCTCCCATAGACTGATACAGATAGATAGCGTATTATTACAGGTAAGCTGAAGATTATGTTGAAGGACAGAAATAGTGCCATACGACATACGACCATGGTGCCGAGTGTCGAGGTATCGCGCTTTCTCTCAGATTGTGCAAAAAGTAAGGAGAGTACGAATAGTGGGGCGATCCGCTGTACGCCATCCACTACACAAACTCTTCCTCTCTTTTCTCTCTTTTCCTCCTCTCTTTTCTCTCTTTTCCTCCTCTCTTTTCTCTCTAAAACACTCACTAGAGAGAAAAAAGGATAACCCGAATATAACAGTTTCACTCTTGTGTTCTCTTTACTACCTCTTACGCCCGGAAGCGCGCTGTCTACCTGCATTAATCATAATCATCTATGTGTTCTTGATACCGCAAATATTGACCGTAAAGATACATGTGAAGATAGAATGTGTAAGCGAGCTGAGAAAGCGATATTGGTAAAAACAGAAAGAGAACGCTGCATAAAGGCCTCTTGTGTTCTTGTCTAATAACGCATGCAGATTCATATACTAAATGCATACATGTACAATAAGCGCAATACTGATCTCGGCTAAATTTTATTTTAGGAAACCAAAAATTATTGGCTTTTTCTTTCAATTTTATAGTTTTCAACGTGTAGAATCCGAAAATAGAAATTTTAAGATGGGGAATCTATTGGTTCAAAAGTTATAAAAGGTATTGGTTATAAAGTTATGAAATTAAAAAATTGCAGTTGGTCGGAGTCGCGAAGAAAATACTGAAGGATCATTTTTTACAATTTTTTTATTTAGGCATATAACTAACATAAATTTACAAAATATACTTTTTTAATTTTTATTGTAGCCTCAAATAATAAAATTGTAAAGAGTGACCTTTACTATTTTCTTCGCAATTCCGACCAACTGCAATTTTACAAAAACTTTTTTCATATCAACTAAATAAATTAATCCTATTAACTTCTTGAAAAAATCCAAGTCGTTTGGTTCCATTTTAAAAAAGTTATACTGTTTTAAAGAGTGTACTAATACTTTTGTTCATGACCGTATTTGTACGCGTGCGCATATATCGTATATGCGGCTGCTATAACAACAATTATTCTTAGAAAGACATTGCAAAAGATAGGAGCTTAACATAACCTGCGAGTGCGAGACAGACAAAATGTGCTGTAGAAGTAAAAGCACGAAAATGTGCTAGTACAAATATACTATAAAACCGCAGAAATAGAATGGTTTTACAAAACGTTGGCAGTAATTTAATTAAAACTGTCAGTAATGTATGCATTAGACAAAATGAATGGAGTAGTAACAAATGTGCTCACAGATTATATATGGCATTGCCACGACTTACACCACAAGAGGTAATATAGTCTTATCAAACTCTTTCCAAGCTTTCTTTTTTATAAATATGTTGTAGGTTACAGCAATTTTGCAAGCTAATGAATATACCAAAGAATTTGACGGTGAAAGCTCTATAAAATATTATGATTCAAATCAGTTGGCATCCAATAATCCTATGGAAGATACTCGATCAGAGGCTCAATGCTTACTTACAAAAGGTACAAAAGTTGTATAAAATGTTGGAAAAAATCTATATATAAACAAAATATTCTATATACTTTTATATTTTTATAATTAGTGACACGGCAATTTCATATCATGTACAACAAAAGCACAAATTTATTTTAGGAATATTGTTAGGTGTATTTGATGGTCATGGAGGTCGTACATGTGCACAAATTATCTCAAAGAGACTTTTTCATTATATATCAGCATGTTTGTTACCCACAAAATTACTAAAACAGTATCTCAACACAGTTAACTCCAGCAATAAATTAGAACTTCTTCAAATGTTCAATGATAAAGTGGAATTTATTTCTGAAATTAGAGATCTTTATCAAGCAAGTTTTTTAACTTTTGTCAAGGACTTAATAGAAGTGGGATGTACAAAAGAATTTCAAATGGAAACGGCTTTAGAGAATGCATTTCTCAGATTAGATAATGATTTGTCGAACGAAGCACTTTTAAATTTAGGTAAAAGCAGTGCTACTACAACTCTTGCTGTTGCAATGTCTGGTGCTGTAGCAGCTGTTGCACACATAGATGGTCCACATCTTCATGTCACCGGAGTGGGTGATTGCCAAGCAGTACTCGGCATACTTTCTGGTATGAGATGTAATTATCAGACTTTGTAATTTTATGAAAAATGGATATGCAGTTTTCTTATTGTTATCATTACTACTTAATATCTGCATCATTACCATCACTGTTATTAGTATCACTATCTTACATTATAGAAAATGATGATTGGTCTGCAAAATTAATGACCGTCGAACATAATACCGACAACCGTGCAGAAGTCGAAAGAATTCTATCAGAGCATCCATCGAACGAAAAATCAACTGTAATTAAATTGGAACGACTACTTGGACAATTAGCACCCCTTCGTTCGTTAGGTGATTTTCGCTACAAATGGAGCAAACAAATCTTGGAGAAAGTAGTGGTGCCATATTTCGGTGAAACAGCAATTCCACCAAATTATTATACTCCTCCATACTTGACGGCAAAACCAGAAGTTAGATATCATAGACTAACACCAAGAGATAAATTTCTGATAATAGCTACCGACGGTTTATGGGATTTAATGTCACCCTTACAAGCTGTACGTTTAGTAGGTGAGCATATGAGTGGAAAAGTAACATTAAGCCCACTGAAGCTGCCCCGTAAAAATATGAAATTATCAGAAATACATAAAATGTTGTTGCAACGTAAAGAAGGCTTGAAAAAGAAACCTCTCGATAGTAATGCAGCGACACATTTATTGAGAAACGCACTCGGTGGTACGGAATACGGAATTGATCATGTTAAATTATCACAATTATTGACGCTACCAAGAGAAGTTGTACGAATATTTCGTGACGATATTACAATAACCGTGGTTTATATGAACTCTGAATTTTTAAGACACTGCCCTCCGTGAATCTGTAGAAAACTTTCTTGTTACATTTATAAGATCTTTCACAATTCTTATTGTTTTTAGGCTTTTTGGAGGAAAAACTGATATTCTATTGTGTACAGCTTGTTATTTATTTAATTAACAATAAAAACAATTTACACATGGAAATGGTATTTTGCTTATTTGATATACGTACACATATGTATATCACATACTACATGTAATCGCGTTCATGTAATTTAACGAATCATTTCAAATTGATTATTAGTATAATTTATACTTACTGGGGAAAATGAATACAAATGTCATAGATAACGTGTCGCTGATGTTTAAGCAAAATCAAAATTACAAAACATACAAATGAATTGCTAATCTACAATCATAAACATTGTTCAGAAATACTTATTAATCCTACAAATGTATTGTACAATTAATTTGTTAGGTACAAGTATAGCAATAATTATATAAGTTAAAAACGCACAGAATTCGTTACATATTACGTTATGGATCGGTAGCATTTTAACTTTTTCTCGCGCTTTTGAATAAAAAATAGTCTATTGTTTTTTTTTTTTTTTTTTGCAGATTAAAATGTAACTAATTTTCATCACAAAATATATATCGTTCATTCTGTGATTTTTATATTTTGACAAACAGTATTTGTGAGTAAGCATCAAGCTTGCAATGTTGTCATTGTTATCGTGTAATGACTGTTGAAGGAGAAGAAAGTTTGAAAATAAAAACCTGAGTCAATGTATGTTTGCAGTTTTTGTATAAATATTATGTATCGCATTGTCGGTAATTAAACAAGACATAAGGCAAGTGCGTGTATAACAGAAAGATACTTTTGGAAGTATATAGCAACTTGATTAAAAAAATTTGAGTATCAACCTTCTTGACCAAAATCTTCTTTAAATTTTTCTAATTTAGCCATATCTTCTTCATTCACTGTGGGACGGGTAGTCGCTAATGATTTTAACATGTCTTTCTAAATATGAAAAGTAAATTATACCATATAATAGATTGCAGTTAAAAATTTTATAAGATAAGACTGAGATAATTCAATGGAAATAAAAAACATTCTATATTTACCATAGTTACAGGTGGTTCATACAATTTATCACCCTCAACTTCCATCCAGTTCATTTCAATAGCGGCTGGATCTCCCGGTGAACATGGTGTCAATAAATCATCCACAATAATAGAAGGATCTTTTGGTGATGGCCCTCTTACACGTTTGAAATGTGTTGCAGTTTGAACTTGTCTAACTGGCTGCATAAGAGCATCTCGTACGATAATACTTATATCAGCTCCAGAATAACCATCAGTGGCAGCTGCTAATTTTTTAAAGTTTTCTTCTGTTAGACAATGAGAAGTACTTCCTAAATGAAGTTTGAACATTATAGCACGAGCTTGTTCATCTGGTAAGGCAATGTAAATCCTCTTCTCAAATCTTCTTCTAATAGCAGAATCTAACACCCACGGTATATTAGTAGCTCCCAATACTAGTATACCGTCATTATCTGATCCAACACCTAATGAATCAATTTACCATGTCATATTTTATTTACATACATGACAACGCGTATCCGGAGAAATTAGTAGATACGTCAACATATGTACAAATCAACAAGTTATTCGAACATTTTGCTTACCTTGCATCTGAACTAAAAATTCTGTTTTTATTCTTCTCGCAGATTCGGATTCATTGTCGGAACGTGACGAGCAGAGTGAATCCACCTCGTCGATAAATATGATACTGGGCTTGTGTTGACGAGCTAATTCAAACAAATTTTTGACAAGTTTTTCAGACTCTCCAAGCCATTTGCTTACCAAGTCCGAAGATGACACAGAGAAGAACGTTGAATTATTAGCTTCAGTTGCAACAGCCTTTGCTAGATAAGATTTACCAGTACCTGGTGGCTGAAAATATCTTGAAATTACTTGAAAAATACTTAGACAAAATTACAAAACCTTTCTGCTCATAAGTCATGTTTTATAGTTAATTTTTATTTAAAAGATATTTTGTACTTATGTAAAAGTTACCCCAAATAATAAGATACCCTTCCATGGTATCCGTTTTCCAGTAAACAGATGGGGAAAACGTATTGGCAAAATAACAGCCTCCTTTAAAGCTTCCTTGGCTCCATCAAGACCAGCAACATCATTCCACTTAACATCTGGTTTTTCAATAATTATCGCACCTTCCAATTTGCTTTGAAGTTTCTTCTTTTCAGGATCACTATCTGTATCACTGTCTCCACTATCACTCTTCTTATCCTCAGTTTTAGAATTATCTTCACTTGCTTTTACAGGTTTCTTCTTACTTTTCTTCAAATATGCTTTTAATTTTTCAGCTCTTTCCAAATACTGTGTACATTTTGCTCTTATACTCTCTTTAGCTCTGTCACCTTGTGCTTCATCTAGAAAATAAAAACAATAGCACAACTTTAAATTCATTCCTATCATAATACTATTATAAAAAAAAGGAAAAAAGAAAAATGATATTATAAAAGAAACCTGATAACAATCGTACATTTAATAGAATGTAGAAAATATTCAACAGCATGTTCGTACAACCTAAGTGCTTCTTCATAATTTTTATTACGATCTTCTTCAGTAGCTCTAGTCACCAAATCTATAGCTTTCTATGACACACCAAATACATTTGTAATTACAATTGCTAACTTAGTTATGAAACAAAAACAATGAAAGTAACATGTTTAAATAGCTCACCTGCAATATTGTACTTGAAGCCATTCTAATATTGCTTTAAGCTGTATCTAACCTTTGCTACACGGTAGTTCACCGTCACGATGGGACGCAGCGTCTCAATAAAGAAAAAAGAAACAGCGATCGGGACGGCGACCTACCGCATCAAAAATATATTCTATTTCGTTTAATAACCTTCAAAATTCGGTTGTCCAACGTCACTGCTTGACATATCACATATCTCACTAACACATTTTTAAACAAATTCTTGAAGGTAGACTATCTTCTACACTCTACACCGTTTAAATCGTCGCACTCTTAATCATACAGAACATTAAATAATGTCCTGTTCACAGAATGTTCTACCGAATCAATTAAAGGTATAGTTACGTTACTACATAAAATACAATATACGAAACAATATGCTTATGTACTTACTTAAGTATATATATGTATATATATAAAATATACAAATAATATTATAGAAATTGTTATAAATATCTTAAAACGAATTTTAACGAATTGTTTTGTGTAGATATATGAAAATTCTTTAAACGAAAGATGAAAGGCCAGTAATTCAAAATAAATAAGTATTTGACTTGACTACTGTTTTGTATTTGAAAGTGCTTTCCTTGATCATTGAAGATTCTGAAGGCGAGAAGAGAAGATACCGAGATTGATTGTTAACTTTACTGTCTAGATTCTGAATTTTCATGTTTGCGAAAAATATGGTATAATTCATACGTATGAACTGAATCACAGGATAGACAATGAATATGCGGCTTATAAACGGGAACGCATGTGCAACAGCTACCTGTCTACGAAGCATTGAGTCCGAAGAGATAAAAACCTCGGAGCTACCGAGAGCTACCGATGGATCTTTTTCTGTGTTTATACCTATTACTTATTTTTGTTTCAACATTTGTGTTGGCCTAAATCTTTAGCCAAAAATTTAACTTTATTCTATTCTAACCTAACAAAATACCGACATACGAAAAATGCGTACCGCCACCATATGATAGAAACAGTAATCGAAACTAAGAAACTTGGATCATCGTCGTATAGTAGTTTTACAATAAGGAAGCCACTGAGGAAAAACGTTTGATCTAAGTATGAATTGTTTGTTCAACCCTAACTTTCTATTTTATTCATTTGCTTCTTGTTAAAATCTAATGAAAATTAAGGGTGTGGCTAACCGGTCCTTCCTTTTATTATTCTAGGCTATGTTCCAAATCTAACTTGGTTTTAGGATTCGTCTAAGGTTAGGAGTTTTGCATACTTTCGAATATTATTTTTTTTTTCTCCGTGAACATAATTGATAGTGAAACGCTATTAATACTTCGTTTAAATTTCTTCTTCAATTTAAAAATCTTATGAAAAAGACATTAAAATACCAATCCAGTTTCCATTTAATTTCTCTTCTCCCAAGTTCTATAATTTATAATTTCTTGGCAATTTTGTATTTCAAATTTACATTCATTTATATTAGAGAATTGATAGCATGTCAGTTACAATGTAACATATACCTGAGACAATCTTTTATTACAAAAATTAATCAATCTTCAGGTTGTTCAAATTCACAGGTTATAATCTATTAAATGGAAATATTTAACATAACTTCTTATACATATAAAGTTTTAAAAATATAATTTGAGATATTACATACAAGAAAATCATTTTTTATGAAAATACAAATACCACAAATCTTAAGCTATATGCATAATTTATTTTCATAAATTTTTATATTATACATAATCAATTTTAAATTATTATGTATGTTAGAAGTAATACAATTACTTCTGTTAAAAGAAGAAGATAAAAGCAATGTTTTTTATATGCAGGTAATATATATTGGACATAAGCCAGTGATGTCTGTCCCTTCTTCATCGTCTAATAAAATAACTGATAATAAACCAGGTGGTACAAGTCCAAGTCCTATAGAGGGCATTGAAGGTGTTCCAGGACCTAGTTCTTTAGAACCTATGCATTCTCTATTAGCACAAGATGAAGAATCAGAAGATTATGGGGAAGATGGTGAGGAAGAAGAGGAAGATGACACTAGTGAAGAAGAAAGTGAAGTGAGTTATTTTTGTGTGAACTATGTCACATAAAAAAAGGTTTATACCTCAATACAGCCAGGCTAATTTAATTTTAGATCAGTGATACAGGAATATTTTGCGATGGAGAATGTGAACCTGACCTTGATAGTAACACCTGTTCGCTTTCATCGTCTCAACCACAGTCGTTTCCACAACGAGTACATAGTCCCATTTTACATACTTGCGTTCCCTTGGATGTTGTTCAGCCACAAAGGAAGCGCAAAAGTGATACTGAATCTAGTTTACCTTGTAAAAAACTTAACCCAGAGGACAAATCCCATTCGATGTAAGCATAATTCAGAAAAGAGTATTGAGGAATGCAATTTGAATTTTCAAAAGGAGATAGTTTGTAGTACATGAGTTTTTTATTTGCAGGATTGTTAAGAAATTAGATGATAAAAGTAAACATATGAGATGTGTTATTCCAACAAAAGATAATCCTCCACCAGAAATGAGTAATTGGCTTCTTCAGTTTCAGGTATAAGAAACTTAAGTCATTTGATCAAGAAAATTCTCTGTTCTTTTTCTTAATTGTATAAACACTAAAGATATTGCTTCTAACTTCAGAGATGGTCAAATGCAGAGAGAATGCTAGCTATAGATGAATTAATTGAACGGTGTGAACCAACACAGGTACGACATATGATGCAGGTTATTGAACCTCAATTTCAAAGAGACTTTATATCGTTGTTGCCAAAAGAGTTGGCTTTGTCGGTATTAGCTTTCCTAGAACCCAGGGATCTCTTACGTGCCGCTCAAACATGCCGTAATTGGCGATTTCTTGCGGACGATAATCTACTATGGAAAGAGAAATGCAGGGCAGCTGGTATAGAAGATTTGAAGGATCTGCCTCAAATAAAACGTAAGAATGGTAGAAATTCCGGTAATTGTTCATCCCCATGGAAACAAGCATATATGAGACAACATAATATAAAAATGAATTGGAGAACCAAACCTATTCGTACACCAAAGGTTTTAAAAGGACACGATGACCATGTCATTACTTGTCTTCAGTTCTCTGGTAATCGTATAGTAAGCGGTTCTGATGACAATACTCTTAAAGTATGGTCCGCCGTTACAGGCAAGGTAAGTTAAAGAATATAATTATGGAAATAAGATAGAAAATCATCATATAACACTGTTTTGTAATTTATATTTTTCTCACAGTGTTTAAGAACATTAGTTGGACATACTGGTGGTGTATGGTCTTCTCAAATGTCTGGTACTACTGTAATTAGTGGTAGTACAGATCGTACTTTGAAAGTATGGAATGCTGAAACTGGTCAGTGCATTCATACTTTATATGGACATACATCAACAGTAAGGTGTATGCATCTACATGGTAATAAAGTAGTCAGTGGTAGTAGAGATGCGACTTTAAGGGTATGGCAAGTGGATACTGGCGAATGTTTACACGTACTTGTGGGCCATTTGGCAGCTGTTAGATGTGTGCAATATGATGGAAAATTGGTAGTCAGTGGCGCCTACGACTATATGGTTAAGGTTTGGAATCCAGAACGCGAGGAGTGCCTTCATACTTTACAAGGACATACAAATCGTGTTTATTCTCTCCAAGTAAGCATTAATTAAACTATACGGATTATACAGAAGTAATACATGGACTAATGCGATACAATATATAATATATATTAAGAAAAATATGTAATTTGTAATATTTCTTAAACTGATGCTGTTCACAATTGAAATAATTATTTGTAATGAAATTTTGGCTCTCTTTGCATATTGTTATTTCATTGGACAAACAGTTCTACATTACAACATATAAAATCTGGTAAACTTCAAGACACATACCTTGGACACCACTAAATTTGTTTACACATAGATATTATATATTAAGAAGTGTTAATACACTCTTTTCTTTCTTTCTTCTTATCAGTTTGATGGTGTACATGTTGTTAGCGGTTCTTTGGATACAAGCATAAGAGTATGGGAAGTTGAAACTGGTGCATGTAGACATACATTAATGGGACATCAGTCGCTCACTTCGGGAATGGAATTGCGTAATAATATCTTAGTATCTGGAAATGCAGATTCAACTGTTAAAGTATGGGATATTGTTAGCGGTCACTGCCTTCAAACCTTGTCTGGTCCAAATAAGCATCAGTCTGCTGTTACATGCCTTCAATTCAACAGCCATTTTGTAATTACTTCATCTGATGATGGTACAGTTAAACTGTGGGATGTTAAAACTGGTGCGTTTTTCCTTGCTGCATTACTGACTTTCTCTTCTTTCTTTTTTCCTGAATTATTCCTTTGACGAATTCCTAAAGTTTTTATCATATGTTTAGGTGATTTTATAAGAAACTTGGTTGCTTTGGAAAGCGGCGGAAGTGGTGGTGTTGTGTGGAGGATACGTGCAAGTGATACAAAACTGGTGTGTGCAGTAGGTAGCCGTAACGGAACGGAGGAAACCAAACTTCTTGTTCTCGATTTTGATGTAGAGGTAAAATAGTGCACTTTTCAGTGGATAAAACTGCCCTCTTCTACGACCTCTGTACATACTCTATCTAGGTAGCGTAACCAATCTACTGTACAATGATACATGTATTACATGGTGTGATTGTGATAAGAATGTATGTCGAAAATTTGAAGAGAAATCGTAAAAAGTCAGACGCTGAATCGGTAGTTGTTATAAATGATCTCCAAAGTGGTAGAACATTTAAACCGAAGGCATTAATTATATTAATTATGGAGTGTATTAATCGTGGTGTACAAATATGAGATTTTAAAGACTCAACAAATTACGGAGAACGAGGAGCTTATAAGTGTATTACTGTATTACTGCTGTTATAAAATTTAAAAGAAATCGCTAGTAATTTACGTGGAAGATTGCCCATTATGAACATTAACTCCACATAACGATTTGTATGGGCGTTTAGGAAAGTATTTTTAAATTACAGAAAAAGAAAAATTTCGTACTATATTTGTCAAGCTTATAGACAAAAAAATTGCTTAAAGAATCTCACATTTTGAAAAAAAAAGAGAAAAAGAAAAGGAAGAAAAAAATAAACGAAAGATCCAAATGAAAGGAATGAAAAGATGAGAGAAAAAGAAAAGAAAATAAGGGTAAAAATATTCTTTGTACAATAAGTTCTTCTTTGCTGTACTTTATATAGCTTATTTAAATTTTCCATTTATGTTAATTAAATTAATCATTATGGGAATTGTGCATAATTTATTGGATGATATAATCAATATTTAATGACTTTTTAATGAAATGAACGCTGTTGTTTTTTATTCATTTTGTTTTATTTGTATCGGTTTTTATTCTATCATCTAAATTGTTCGTTCAAAATCATTCAATTATATAAACCACAATTAATTTTTTAACTCAAAAATATGTTTTGGAGGAATCATAGCGATTTCTACTACATTATTAATAATGATGTTATATTACATTGGAACTTGGACCAGTTTCTTATGTTACTCGTTAATCGAAATATCAGCGAACGTGTTACGTAGAGGAAACAATCATTCATGTTTTAACTTCAGATATAAAAGAAAATTTCAGTAATCAGTTATGTTATACACGTTGCAAGGGTCTTTAAATTGTAAAACATAAAATAGAGATTTCTTAAAGATACACATAGAATAATATTTTGCATCTCTCTCTCTCTCTCTCTTTTAAATCTTATAAATACAATTACATATATGGTGAAAGAAGAAAATAATATATAATTTGTTCATAATGTATAAAGCATACATGCAAGATCAAATTATTGTATAGAACAACTTTTATTAAACTTTTTTTAGTTTTTCTATATTGTATCACAATATAGATGTTTTATTATTTCTATAATCATTCTACAAATATAATTATGAAGAATGATTATATAAATATAATAAAAAAAAAGTTTGTGCGCTTGTATCTGCTCATTGTCAAATACTTACCAATATAGTATTTGATTAATTTTCCATGCGTAACATGTTCAAAAATCATTCGCTATTTATTGTTCGCCGATTAAACAACCAGGGTTAATCGAATATTCGTGATAGTAATTTAATTGGATTGTCTATATTTAAATAAAATATTGATTTCGATATTAGTAACAAGTCTGGTTTTGCCATGGTGCAATAATAAGAGTTGCAAATTTATCCTGTGCAATATGCACGAATCAACTGAATAACATAAAATCAGTTATCATGCAAGAATAAACAGAATTAAATTACAAATTTTTCCAAAGCTAGAAATATTAAGAAATTTGTAATAAATTACAAATTTATAGATTTTTATAGTAAATTAGTTTTTTTATACAGACTCTATCATTACAGAAATTACATAAGCTATACAAACAGTTAATTCTGATTGACAATAAGTCTTGTAAATTCAATTATTAATGCAAGGCACGATTTGTGTAAATGCAATTTTTATTATTGAACCTAGGATATTTTAAGGATCGTGTTTTTATTTGTATATTGCTCAATAGTTTATATTTGTAATGATGTGTTATCTGTTGTATCATTTTTTATAAGAAATAGAAAATGTTGCTGCATTTTAAATTATGTTTTTCACCTTGTGTCTGTCCTAATGTTTTTAGCTGTTACATACAAGTATTATGTTTCGATGATAATAAAAAAAGTACACTCTGAACAAGGAACATGTATCATTTGATTTTTCTTCTGAATATGTTGCTTCTCGATACAATATAATCCCCCACATCTGCATTGATAAGACAACATATTTTTATTATTATCCATTTCTTCCAATTCATTCACCCATATTTTTGCATATATTAGAACATTTTCCAAATCTAACTCCTCTTGCTTTAGTATGGCATCATACTCTTCTTTCAACTTTGGATCGCGCAGAACATGCCAAGCTTTTAACACATATTGAAATTTTATACTATCAAATTCTGTTGCATTTTTATCTGGATGAAACTTCAAAGCTAATGCACGATATGCACATTTTATATCTTCAAATGTTGATTCCTTGGTACAACCAAGTATGTCATAATAATTCATTAAATCCATCATTTCGGATTATAGCGTCACATATGTACGCACATAAAACATCATCATTGCTGGAGACAATCAAGTACAAAGGACAAATATGAGTAGATTACATAACCTAAAAACATTAAGTTCATTAAGTAATGAATTCGCAATCATGCGCATAACCATCTATTTACATATTTATCTCTATATTACATAAAATGCAATGTCTGCCATATTATAACTCGAAATCCACTAAACCGATATTTATGCAGTTTTCTTTCCTATATAGGAACCTGACCACTTCTGGTCAGATTTTAGGCTGTTTGGTTAAAATTGGTTTTTATGAAGCTGAGGAATGAACATAAATGCGCGGCAAGTCGGGAAAAAGACAGAGTGCACAAAAAACTAAATGCACTGCAAAAACTAAGAAATACGTCGAAACTATATAAGAGAGATATGTAACTCTTTAATAGTTCTACAAAAAAGGCCACTACCTGATTAATAAGATATTTGACATTGACATCCATAAATTTATCTTTATTTCATTTGTCTCGCTTTACTCTTTACTCAATTGTCTTTAATCTCAAATAACGTTTGTGATTTGTTAATTTTATATACATATATAAGGGTTATCCACTTAGATCAAAACCCGCGCTCGCGAGACTTAGGAAATGGCCACGTGTACGTGCACTTCATATTACGGTCATATATACAAGTCTGGAAACTCCGGGATGGGGATAAAGCTCTTAGTAACCGGATGATGTTGGTCAATTTGTCTGTAGTAAGACGCTTCAATTGAGAAGATAGGATTCATTGTTTAACGCCATCGTGTAAAAATAGCCCGGATCTGATTGTTTCAGTCTCTCTTTCTGTTTCCTTAATGCCGTCGTAAACTGGATTCACGGTGAACCAAGTACCAGAGCAAATGGAAGGAAGAAATGGCGGTCTATATGATTATCATAATTATATTAATATTATTATTTTGTATCTAACTATTGTCTAATGAATATTATATAATATAAAATCCTTTTTCTTATTAAAAATCTTCGTAAACTTTAAAATTATACAGTAATTTTGCTTTTTCAATAAAAAATTTAATTATATTGAAATGTTTCAATCATGAATAATATTTTGGTGATGACGTTACTTACATATATTATAGATAGTGTTAATAGTTACACAATTTTTTTAATGCACTAAAAAATATAAAAAACAAGTTTACTTTCCAATATACGCGTTAAATATATATGCACGTAATTAATTTGGAAGCTGTAATTTTGTTAAACGTTTTTGTTGGAAATAATAATATACATTTCATAATAAAATAATTTAAAATTAATATTCATTTAAACACTTTTCTGTACCAAATGAAATACTGTGGATGTACATACTTACTTTAAATAGATGGTAAAAGATTATGAAAATTAGTTTAGTTTAGTCATTGAGTAAGCTCAATGGCTTAGTTTAAATTCCTTAAATTCCTTCAATGATTTCACCAAAAGATGGCATTAAATACAGAATCCTAACTTTCCAATAGCAGCGTTCTATGATGGCCGATTTGTAAAGCACAACGCTTAATATTAATAATCTTATTTCAGTATTAACGTTATTAGTATTATTATTACATTAATAATCTCCCCTTCCACTGGAGTTTCCAAACGTGTGTGTACGACCGCACTTTGTACACTTATTATTCCAATCAAAACATGATATGCGCCATCTATAAGTTGCTGCTAGAACTGGAATTAGTTATAGGCGAGAACGCAGAGAGAGTTGATGTCACCGATCATTATAGCACATGTTTATTCGTAAAATTTGTGTGCAATCGGGACATAAACTAGTATAAACCCATAACCTTTGAATTGAATAAGAAAAAAATATATGAACAATGACACTACTTGCATTTTTACAAACATCATGACCTCTTTCTACTTCGTTCGGTATTTTCCATTTTTAGCCATTTGGACATTTTCTTTTACGTTGTAATTTAAAATTTGTTAATGATCACTTTCTACAAATTGCTACAGAGAGGAAATTTCCTCTCTGATTGCTATTGTCTGACTGATCGGTCTGCTACAAATGTGTCGAGAATGGAAAACAAAGAAGCAAGTGAGATATAGCAAGATGCATTATGAAATTCATTTAAAAATTATTCACACAGCTAAATTTTAAAATATTTTTTGGGATATTTCGAGAACTATTATAGAATTATGGAGGAATGGTGTCAATGGTCGAATTTTTTAGAAGACCATTTGTTTAAACAATATATTACAACGTAATACATTTTCGTTGCTTTTTTGTTGTTTACAAAAGCTTACAAAGGCCCTTAAAAATTATTCCTAGTACCATAAAAGTTGTCACTCCAAATACAAAAGGTCCACGGCGCTACCAAAGAGTAGAGATACTCGAGTGAGACCATCCGACTTTTTCCAACTCCATTCAAGTTATAATTTCGCATACTCGTACACACCTATACTCTGTTCAATCAGAAGTGTCAGCAGAGGTGTGTAAACAGAATGATCGCATGCAGATGGAAAAGACGCCAGATATTGACTGACGGATGATGAGTTCAGGAGCGGATTTACCTGGGTCATTACTAGAGCTCCTTTTGATTTCTCGGACTTACAACATAGACGATAGCAGTGTCAAATAAATACATTACAAAGCATGGAGATAAATTTACCTTTGCTTTTATCGTTTGAAAAAAAAGATTGTTCTGTGAACAAAGTATTTTCACTGATTTATTAGATACAATTTTGCGATCGATATATCAAGTGGTCCTGGAAACTCTGTTATTTTTGAGATGATGTGATTGATGGTGTGATTTTGGGATGTTGATGAGAATACTCATCAAGATAATATGTCGTAAGCATATGTTATTTGTTGTATTATTTATTTTACATACACATATAAGAAATTAATAAAACACTTTTGTGTCTATTATACTCATTTCACTAATTCCGTCAAAAATGTGGCACAGTATCTGAAATTCATAAATACGCTCCTGACTTAATTATTTTCGTTGAACAAAGTATAGTAATCACAAAATTCTGTTAAATAAACGAATTTGTCCCTTCAAATGGATATGAACTATCTCTACTACTTTATGGAATTGATCACTCAGAACATTTTCCGATGTTACTTATGATATGTCCCGGCAATGACACAATGATTGATAAAAAAGGGAAAAATAATTTTTTGCAAATAGAAATAAGAGAAATAAAGTTTCTATATTTTTTACTTTACTGCTATAAGATTGTTTTAATTTCATTGTTGAGATTCTTACGATCAAAGTGATACCGAATATGACAATATTTAAATTAACTTCTATTTTTTAAACTTGTTGTGGACCATAATCTGGTCATCGTTGAATAACTGTCGACGAATAAATCTTGAGCGAGCAGTTTTAGTTTAATCAGACAGAATTATAACAAAGGATTGATGGTTGATACAATTATCGGAATTCTTTATAGTATTTTTAGAAATTAGCTCCAACTAAGCAACAATCACCTACTGTGAGGAATAGTGTTACAGTCTCTTTCGCTTGTTTACCTGATATCGTGATCGGTATTTGCATCCGCGCCAGGGTACAGAGGCCCATGCGTGTCGAGCATTATCGTACGAGCTCTCTGAATTACAAACTCTGTAGAATTTCAAAAAAATATTACAATGATTCTTAATAAAACTATATAAATGTGAATTCTATATTAATCCTAACCCCAATCTAGTTGTATCTTACTTGCTTCTCATACTTGATACATAACAGAACAATCCGAAATCGGATTAATTATTATTAACAAATTTTAAATTACTACTTGCAACGTAGAAGAAAGTGTCCGAATTGTGAAGAATACCGAAGCAAGTAGGAAAAGTGTCATGATGTTTTTAAAGATGTGAATAGTAACATTATACATATATACATGATCATTTTTCAAGTAAAAATCATGCGCTATAGTGGTCAGTGATACCAAACTTCTTCTGTGTTCTCTTCTATAATTAATTATAGTTTTAACAACAATGTGTTTGATTGTGTAGTAAACATACATGTGACCATGTTGTCATTTTTTAAGGTACCAAATTATGTTGATGATACTGTACATACATAGTAAGTAAGTATGCACTTATATACATGTGGTTAGTGCACCCTAGAGAGAATGAGAGAGATTTTATCAATAAGACTCAATTGAAATGAAAGCTTAGATAAGTCGTGCAATTTTTATTTAAATTCAATTTTTAGCGATATATATATATAAGCAATTTCGCTAAAGTTATAATATTTTTATACATTTACTTGGCACCAATGTTACATTTTATAATTTTTTAAATATAAGTATCTTGATTTTTATAAGTTATATAAATGTACCTTACTTGTTCTAATAAAATACCATTTTCGCTAAAATGCTTTACAATTAATCTTTTACCTACTAAATTGAAAGTATAATTATTGCTTGTATGTATAAATCGAAAGTACTTGAAAATATGTACATAAATAATTGATTTTTAAATAACTTGAAAATCAAGAGATAAAAAATAGTATAAAAATAATTTGTTTGGTAATAAGTAGAGCCTTATATCTCTTAAGGATAAATTTAATAGAATTAATATTTAATAGGAGACTAATCATTTTTCGTTTTATCTGCATTAATTGTAAAAATGGTACCGGAAAACAACATAAAACTTTAATTTACTAAATTTTTATATTTTTATTATTATTTTAAATTAAAACTTCACTTGAGGTAAGATTAATTCACATTTTATTTTAAATCATTCATTTTCATGAATTGTTTTATAAGAAATCCAAAATCAATTCTTATATTATTAAGTAATATGTTGTTTTTAAGCTTTCAAACAAAAATACAGTCAGTTTCTTTTAGATTGTTTGAAATTGCTTAATTTTATTTACAAGTGTTTTGCTTAAGGACGACATTGCGAAGTAGTTTCGCTACAAGAATTATAAGTATCACAATGAAAACTAATATGACAAGACACCATAACGTGATGATATTACAAAATCCTTTAATAGATATCTTATTAATTTTCTCAAAGATAATCATCGATACATATAAATCAGTGACTATGGTAAACATTAAAACCTGAAAATTGCCAACGCCTTTCCATGTTCGCTCCGATTCCGAATAAGTCCTGTTTAAAGACTTGCGGAAATCGTTGCATCAGTGCTTCTACTTCGTTGGGTTTGATACCTGGTTCCATTTTTTGTAAATAGGACCATAAATAATCTACACTTGCACCGAATGGATGAATATGTAAAAAGGTTGCTATTAATCCTATAACCATAAAAAATGTATTTATCAAATAAATAATATTTTAAATAGTTGGAAATTCATAGAATGATTCATGAAAACTACCTATCAGCTTGGCATCCTTTTGGGTAATTTGTACGAAGCTAGACGTTAAAACTAATTGCTTCGGAGTTCGGGGCTCCTCACTGACGTCATCATCTTTATCTAACATTATAATTTCGCTTTCGCGAGGTTCTTCTTTTTTCGTGGCATTCAGTTTCACAGTTAGATCTTTAATTTTCTGGTCATCCTGTGCTTGCTGTTTTCTTGATTGCATCAATTGTTCCTGCATACCTTTTAAAGTTTGTTGCAACATCTTCATTTGTTTATCCTTCGCATCTATTTCACTTTTTGTCTCGGATTTCAGCAAATCTACCTACAAAATAAAATAAAAATGTATTCTTATTTGTTTTACTATCTCTCTTTCTATATTACGATTTTCTCGCATTACAAGTTAAACATTAAATTAAAGTCATTACATACTTCATTTTTATATGCTTCTAATTGACACCGAAGACTATCATTCTCCTCTTTTAATAGTTGTAATCTTTCAATATCATCGTGTGCATCCGATTGATTGCGTGTTTTTTTGCGTTGCGGTTCCTCTTCTGAGTCAGAAACTTCCATTTCTCCTTCACCTTCCATTAGAGATTCTTCCAGCTGTACTGCTTTAATCTCCTATTGCAATGAAAAATCATCACTGAGTTCATCCTTATTCAAATTTATTGATAACGTCACATCAAAAAACATGCCTATATATACATATGTATGTGTGTGTGTGTGTGTGTGTACACATACATATGTATGTATATATCTGTTTTTTTAAATATCACTATAGGTAAAAAGTTGATAGAATTTAGTTTTAACTTCAACCATTTCTCATAATCTAATGTATTTCAAAAAATGCATTTCTATAATGTAAAAGTCAGTTTAAATATTACGCACATAAGATAATCCTTATAATGGATGACGACAGTTCATTTTTTAAATAAAAATTGATGTTTTCAGAAATCACCCAAAAGATGCTTACCTGAATAAAATTTCATAGAATAGTTTATATAAATAAAGAAGTAAATAAAGTAAAGAACAAACTAATAAGGAAACAAGTATAGTAAGGCATATATGTTATGCCTTTGTGTATACGTGTGTGGGAGTTGTGTGTCTCGATCAAGCATACCTATCTTTAAAATATAAAAATGAATAGGTTTATGTCTTAACTATATATCTATGTCCTTGCTCTCACATTTTCATTTGTATTAGCATAAGATGAAAAATCCGCTTAATAAAAGTGAAAATTATATTTTAGATTAGAAATTGTGTTGATTCGATTGTTACCTGTTTAAACTCCAGTCAATGGTACCTGGTCAATTCAAATGAAAAAATCTATTTTTTACCTTTCACGTTCCATAATTCCCAAAAAGTTTAAACATCAATTATACATTGTTTCTATAGAGTATGTCTGACAATACGCAACAAAGTCATTCATACTCTTTGATCACTACTTACCTTCCTTTTTGAAAAAATGTGTTTGCAAAACGCGTGTGCCTGGCGTATGGATGAACGTGCATTCGCATAAAGAAGCGCTTTGTGACTCGTAAGACTTTGTCGATGATTACTGTTGTCTAATTGTAAAAAAAGTAACATACTGGACACGGGCTACTAACATGGGAATGCAAATACATACCGAGGATTGTTTCTTCCACATTTCGATGTTCTTCCGTTGAGCCTTTGTGAAGTGATCCCAGACCTTCTTGTGGCTGGCCGCAGTAAAGACGCGTTCAATCTGACTGACTGTTGATGACATGGTCGCATGTTGCATACAAAAACACAACAAATCTTCTGTTGTATACCCTGCTTTAAACTCTACATTCGTGTTGATCTAATACGTAACTCTCGTTAAAATCATCTAGTGTATATCACGCGTGTGTCACGTAATTTATACACATTTTTTAACATATTCAGTCACAGTATCGCAAGTGTTATCTGTTCCCCCTTCAACAATTTTTCTATATCTTTCAGATTCGAACGTTTCCTTTCAAAATACATTTGTGATTTTAATGTTATTCGAATATTTATTAACTCTCATTTTTTTTATCTTTAGAAAAATCTTCTATATAGCAAATTAAGCAATAGAAAATAATCATAAAATTACTTATCCGAGTATAATATTTTCAAAAACTGCTTTCACCGTCGATCAGGGGTCCTTATCGGAGGTGTTGCAATTCGGCTGCCAATCAGTCTTTTCAATGGATCACGATTAGTGCTTGTTTTCTTTAAGAAAATCTGCACTATTTTCCTAACAACTTACAACATGTAGAGGCTTCCGACGTTAAAACGATGATCTTACGCTACGATTCCACATGTCTTATTTTGCACTAAATAATACACTAAGCTATTCGTCGACTACTTGTATTATAATCGTATTCATATAAAATTGCTACATCAGGTTAACTGATAGATTAATATACCATATTGAGAATCATAGCATAATGTCATCTCCGCAACGAATATTTAGCCCATCACCCTTAATCCTTAGCATTGCAAGCATGCAATTTTTAGGTACACTATGTTTCTATAAAATGAATTTTTATAGTATTTGTGCTCTTTTGTTCAATCATCAGAGCCTAGAATCAGAAGACAGGATATCTTCACCCACCTTATTTTCTCCTACTGTCTTTGATCCTTCTATCGAGTTGTCCCGATCGTGCATTGACCACAATACACTCGTTACATAATAAATTTCTTACAATACATCTGATGTTCTGATCTTAATAAGAATGAAATTTTTCCACAACTGAGATTCGATACAAAACGATCGACGATGTAACTTTCAACGTTAAAAAGTTTATTTAATTTCATGTATTTGCCATTGGAAATGTCAGAATCTTTAATATCAAAAGTGACGTACTTTTTCAATTATTATAACAATAAATTCTGCATTTATTACATATGTATGTGTAATCTAATTTAGCTAACAGGTAGTAGCTAAGAATTTACTAGGTATACAACAACAGAAAGTACGCACTTATGTTATTACAGGATAAGCGAAATTCTGACGCAACCGCATTTTGTCATTTCTCGTATCGAATACTTAAAGAATTTTAGAACCCTTACTTTATGGTAAAAAAACTTACCAGGTAAAGCAATATGTATGTAGATTTGCTCTTGTGTACATAAATAATGTACAGTGGTACAGAGCCATGTTATAGAAAAAAAAAATATATATATAAACATGTATATAATTTATAAAAACGTACATTGTATTAAGAGTCCTTGCATCCTTCCTTTCATTAGTTCCTTTGCCTTCTGAAGTTCCTCTTCGTATGCGACTTTTTCTGTGAGTAATCTTCGAACGTGAGAATTCGTTGACTGAATCATCGAATAAAAAGTGTTAGCATTGCGTTTGGTACAGTCTCCACGCTCGAGCCATGTTACGACAACCTGGAATGATTTAATGCGCTTGTTTTGTAACGTGACAGAACGCGTTTTCTGGAATTCAAAAGTTTTAGCCTGCAGAAACGCTTAACAACGCTTACAATATTTTACATAATAAATACGTTCACAATGATAATTACTTACTTGCACCGCTTTCATAAATGTATCGTCCTGTTTAATTTTCTCGCAAATATTTGATGCTTCATGATCTGTATAATGTACTACTGGAGGAGGACTGGACGGTGCCCTCTGTCTTTCTTTTTCAACTCTTTCTCTGTGGCGTTGTTCTCTCTGTAGTTGACGTTGCCTACATTCCCATTCATATTGGTCATCCCTAGCCTATATTTTTTATCACGATATAAATAAATAAACCAGTATTTACGTATTTAATTTTTTATATATTAAAAGATACCAAACACTATCTACAAACCTGAGCAAAATCTACATGAAGCCTGCCTGTATTTGCAGGGTCACCACTGGATCCTATTCTAACTCTATATCCAGATAAATAAATTGCAGCATCAACACTACTCTCCAGTACGAAACGTATATGACAAAAGTTTTTTTTAGAAAGTCGTAAAGTGGTTATCTCTCCGCATCGCTCAAATATTTCTTGAATGATCGTTTCCGTGATATTTTCTGGCAAACCTACATGATAATATTTATAAGTTATTAGTTTTATATTAATTTTAAATTTATTTACAATATATAAACAGAACAAATTGAAAATACCTCCGACAAAAATTGTTCTGCATCCTGGAGGCCTTTCACGGGTTGTTGGAGGTGGAGCATTTGGATTTGGTGGAAACAGTGTACAACTTTTACAATGTATAATTTCTTTGGTACCTTGTGGCGTTGTAGGTGGAGGAGGTAAGGCACCACTCATAATTTGGGCAGCATCGTTCATTATTTGTTCTGGTCCTAATATTTGTGCACCTATCATACTACCATCGTGTGACATCATTCCCATACTCATAGGCCCATAACTATGAGTATGTCCCATATGTGGTCCAAGTGTCATTTCGCTCATCATAGGTCCTATTGGACCCATTGGACCCATTCCCATCACTGGATATCCTACTCCCATTCCCCAAACTCCTGTTGCTTGTTCCATTTGTGTTCCCAAATTCGGAGTATTACCAGTATTTGATGACGATGGAATTTCATTACTATTCGAATTATTAGTATGACTGTTATTGTTACTGGTAGAATTTATACTGTTCCGATCATCTGGCCTTCGTTCTTCTCTTCTATCTCTTTCGCTTCTTTCTTCCCTTCTTTCCCTATCACGCTCCCTTCGATCACTTCGATCACTTCTAGATCTACTTCAAAAACATTGTATAATATAACAAGCACAGAAAATATGCATAATATGATTATAATGTTAATATAATTCTATAACTTAATTATATGAAATAATAAGCAAGAAAACAACCTTCTATTGTCCCGATTATCTCTATTGTCTCGGTTTTCTCTTTCACGTCGAATGTCACTTTTCTCATTTCTTTTATCACTATTATCTTCGGAAGCTTCTCTGATTACTGGTGGTTGATTTTTATTTGTACTAAATTCTAATGGAGAATCATTCATTCCTGGCAGTGGTATCGGTGGAGGTAAAGGAGGAAATCCTTGGCCTGCCAACTCCATAAAACTTTGTGGACCGGCGATTGGAGCAAGAGGTCCCATCGGACCTATACCTGAAGACATACATGGTATCCTCAAATAAAAGCATTTTTCTAATTATAATAAGATAAATGTAACTTTAAATACAGTAATAAAGAATAGGTGTTCCGACAAATGTAAGTATATCATAATGTAAAGTGTATGGTTATGACTTTCAAGCATACCCATTGGTGGCATAGCGGCCGCTGGTACACCCGGAAAATTGTAAGCCATTTTCTATTAAACTTTTCACAGTGCTGCAATTATTCTTTGACAAATTACAAACAGTAAAAGAGATTGAAGAAAATAAATTTACTTTTTCGGAATTCTAGATCATATCGTTGCAAACTCTGCATCCAATATGGCAGGAAAGCGAATGTAACCTCTTTAGTTTTAAATTTCTCAATCGGCTCATTTCTT
This sequence comes from Bombus confusus, assembly GCA_014737475.1. NCBI lineage: Eukaryota > Metazoa > Arthropoda > Insecta > Hymenoptera > Apidae > Bombus > Bombus confusus. Next base: position 173,165 of record JACXIV010000099.1, read on the forward strand.
CGATAATTTTGATATTAATTTATTTTGTGCCATGAGAGACAACGAGTGTACTAAAATTATCGGAACGAATGTGATTTTAGTACCATATAAGAAGAAGCACGTTGAAAGGCTGGTATCGTTTACCTGTTATCGATTGTCGACATCAATTTACGTTAGCAAAAATATCCGCCATTTTTAAATCGTTCCTTATGTTTCTTTGAAATAGTTGGCAAATTAATATAATTTGTTCTTCAATAATTATTTAATATTACCGACATTTTGTATTATATTAGTTTATTTTCAGGTATCATGAATGGATGAAGTCAGCAGAATTACAATATTTTACTGGTTCAGAGATGTTAACATTGGAAGAAGAATTTCAAATGCAAAAGCGATGGCATCAGGATCAAGACAGTAAGTAACTTTATTTTTAAACTGCATATGTAGTTCTACTGATGATATATTTTTATTTGTTTTAGAATGTACTTTTATCATTTTGGAAAAAACTGTTTTCACTACATCTAGAAACGAGATAGGTACATAAAACGTTTTTATATATTTAACGCTATTCTTTTCATTATGTATCAATATCAATGAATCTTTTAGAAGCTATGATTGGAGATACAAATTTATTTTTTAATGAATCAGATCAGCCAAATACTGCGGAAGTTGAAATTATGATAGCAAATGTTACTTATAGGGGAAAAAGAAGAGGTTGGGAAGCTATGATTCTAATGCTTCTTTATGGTATATGTTTTATATTATCTCTTTCTTCTATCGTTTATGCATCTTTTTTTATTTTAATAAAAATTTAAATACTTTTTGCAAATTAGGAATCAGCGTATTAAATGTCACTAAATACATTGCAAAAATTAAATTTGACAATGAAAAGAGTATAAAAATGTTCGAAAAATTAGGATTTCACAAGGTAATCTATTTCTTAAAGTATTCATTCAATAAGAATAATACTTTATTGTCAAAATATATATGATTTATATTGTAAAATAGGTAGAAAGAAGTCAAGTTTTCCAAGAATATACTTTTGAAAAAATAGTAAATCGAGATTGGATAGACTGGTTATATTCTGACACTAATATGGATGTAATTACTTATGAAGAGTATGATAAAGAGAGAGAGAAAGAGAATAACCCTGTCCATGATTTGTAATATATTTATGACAAAATCAGTAGTTATTAAATGTTTTTTCATAATTTTCTTATATCACGAATTATTAAATCATGGAATCCTAAAAACGTTTAAACATTTGTAACTAATATGTTATATAATTTTATGATATTAAATAATTCTCCATAGCATAGTTAGTTACAATTGACATAACTAAGACGTGATTGGTTTTGATTGTCTCTAAGTGATCATAGTTGACTACATGTGTATGGTGTACGCAACTTCGACAAAGAGCTGGTTTGAACGTGAAGCTTTTTTACGTGTTCAATTAATTGAAAATATATTTAATAGCATATTCGATGTTATCCAAAATATATGTAAGTAATTAACTTTATTTATGTTGTTATTCTTCTTTCGTTCGCTTACATTAAGTTTGCTTTTGTCAATAATATAGAAAAAGTTTGCTCAAAAATAACGGAAAAAGTGACTTAAGCTGAATGAATCTAATTGTCATGTCGATTCGTCATTATGGAATAGCTCTAAAACTTTATTGATTATTTAAGATGAACGATTTTTTACAGTATGAATGTTTATGTTATCTAAATTATAATAGAAATTGAAATTTACATGCATCTGTTTTCGTACATCTTTTCTTTATAACTCTATACAAATATAGAAAAATAATAGTATTTTTATATTATATGATTAATTTATGTTATTTACATATATATAATTATTATTATTCGAAAACTGCAAAACAAAAATCTGCAAATGTTACTTGATATGTAAACAAATATTGGCAATAACAAAGAAAGTGATAGAAGTTAAAGATATTCTTTTAATTTTATAAGTTTTTTTCTTTGGTACATGCATTTATATAATTATTTCGAAATATGTACTTTCTAATCATTGTAGAATAAAAAAGTGTATAATATTCGAAAACGATCGTAGGTAGGTTATGCGATAATTTGAAACAGAAACGTATTAGAAAATGTGTATCGAAAGACGAAAGCTATCTACTATTATTCAACACGTACACATAAATATGTATTATATTTCAACACGTATACAGATTTTAAAGAGTGTATAAATATAAAAAATAAACGTTGTTCAAAATAAGAAACTATTTGATCAAAAAATAATTCCAAACCTTTAAATTTAAAACGATCAACTTTTGCATTCCTCTAACAAGATATCTATGAATTAGTCGCCGGATTTCTACATTAGTATTGCGTTTATGAAAACTCGGAAAAACTTTTCTTATTTTATTACCTGTGAGAATGTACCGCATTGCGGCACAGTTTTGCCCCATTCGCCTTATTTGTATTTAGATAGCGCAGAGCCTAAATAATGATTTAACTACGTATTAATCGCTTGCTAGTTTACTTTTTTGGAAAAAAGACCGAAATCTCAGTGATCGATGATAATAAATTTCGTTACACAGTGAGTACGGTGAGTTTACAAAAAAGATAATAATTCAGATAATATTACAATGTATAGTAGATACATATTTCTAGTTCCAATTAATTATACCATGTTCGTTATAATCAAATTTTAGAATTTTTAGAATTCTTAATAATATTCGTTATTTCAAACTCTTTAAATATCTATATTAAAAGATCTTATCATTTTTATATATGTAATATAACGCATCAATTTTCAGATAATAAAGCAGAAGGTAAATTGAAATTGGAAACCTGTGGAAAACTTTTCACAATCATGTCTTTATATAAAATATTCCAAAAGTTAAAAAGTTCCGCGCAGAAAAGACCATTACTCTTCAACTCAATGATATACGGTTCTTTTTATACCGGTGCTGAATTCGCACAACAAACTTATAGTAAAATATTCAAGGTAATATCCCTTTTTGTACGATCAAGGTATACGACTGAAAGGATAAAAATTTCGGGGACAATATTCTAACTAAAAATAATATTACGTAAATGATAAATGATATATATAGAAGAAGCATATAACGGATACATATATAAAGAAAGTTAACAGAATAACAAATTTCTTCAATAAAAATGAAAGACAAAGCAGCTACGAAAGATATAGTAGTATAATATATACTACTATACCATAAAAATATATTATTGTATAATATTTGTTAATGTTTTTAATTGATTAATTGTTCCGATTGTAGTTTTCGTTATCACCGGTATCAACAAATATTGAAGAGACGAACACATTTGAAATTAAGAAGCCACCATCTCTTTGGATAAAAAACTTTAATCAAAAGTTGGGTTTATTGGATGAGAATAATTCGGCGCAATCGAGAAGTTACAATTGGGCTCAACTTAAACGATATGCTATTTATGGCTGTTTCATTGCAGGACCAATACTACATGGATGGTACCGCATATCACTTTATCTTTTTATACAACGCTTTATACCATTTGTCTATTTTTATCACTTATCATCTTATCGTTATGCTTTTTTGGTTACATAGTAAACCACTTTTTGTACTAGGCGCATGCATATGCATATGTACTTATATATGTGTCTATACATATGCAGGGTGGGGCATTTTAAACAGGTGACCTGAATAACTTGCTTGTTTTTGAAGATAGGAGAAAATGCATTAGGCCAAACTTACTTGGTATCGGGGGGCTCATAATCTGGTATTACCAATTTTTCTGTAGGTGGAGGTGTCAAGGAGATATGAATGATATATATTTTTTTATGATATATTTTTTACTTACATTCTGATAGAGTATTTCAAGGCGAATACAATGACCTATTATGAAGGTCATTCAAGGTCACCCAAAGTCAACTGCAATAGAAAACAAATTGTCTCAGAGTACTCCTATCTTCTCTTCTATCTTCAAAAACAAGCGAGTTATTCAGGTGACCTGTTTAAAATGCCCCACCCTGTATATGCATTTATGTTTGTAACAAATGGAACACGAAAGTTATTGGAAATATCTAATCTAATAATTACAATATTATCGAACGACTAAATTTTTCTTGATCATACAGATATATTTTTCTTTTAAATAGAAATTAAACGTTTAAAATAAATTAAAATTAAACAATAACAATAACAATAATGACAACGATATTAAAAATTAAAGCACTTGATATTGGTATTAGAAAGTTAAAAAAAAGAATTATGTATATATATCAATATCTATACCTATATCAATACCTATATCGATATATAAAAAAAAGTTGTCAAGTAATTGCTTGGTTTTGTTTGATTGTGATAACGTTGATCTTTCGTAGACACTTGTTATTATAAATATCAACATGAAATAAATTGTCTGTCCACTGGATGACGATCGCACGATTGCATTCATCGACACGCTGATCTTCTGTCAACTTGTCACTTTCGGTGAGCTTATTCTGTTTTGTGATTTGCATTAGTATAAAACTTGCTTGTATTGTATTTGTTAATGCCAATGTTATCATGAACTATCATGATAAAATAATGAACATTAAAAATTGTTACTATCAATCGATCGAAATCATATTTTTCCATAATATTTATTAATTTTAAGTTAACATTTAAGCTAACATTTAAGAATCGACTAAAAATTAATTAAATTATCCAATATTATATTTTCATCAGGTACAAATGGTTGGATATATTTTATAAAGGCCAAACTATAAAAATTGTCCTCACAAAACTTTTGGTCGATCAGTTTATTCTTACACCGCCATTAATTACGCTGTTTTTCATCAGTTTGTATTCAATTTTTCTCTGTATCATATATATATTAATTTTGTATATAGTATTCATATTTTTTCAGTTTCTTTAAATAACATTACACATCTCGTTATCATATTCCTTAATGTTTTAGGTATGAGTTTGATGGAGGGTAAATTAAATGCATTGGATGAATGTAAAGCAAAATTTTTGCAAACATTCAAGGTAATTTAAATTATCTCATTCTTAACATTTAATTGATTCTAGTTTTCAATCTAGTTGGATTTCTTTCTTATTTTTAGACTTCCTGCATGTACTGGTTACCAGTCCAATTTTTAAATTTCTTACTAGTACCGTCAGCGTTACGAGTCTCTTTCGTTAGTATCGCAGCCTTTTGTTGGGTAAACATACTCTGTTATTTGAAAAGTATACCTGTATCCGAATGCAATAATAATCAAATAAAATATTGATTTCCTGCATTAATATCTTTGTTTCGACATGTTAAAGTTCAATAAAAACAAGTATTAAGCATAGGAAAAGTGGATTCAACACAAATTTTTATTTAACAATTCAAATATTTTTAATTTCTTTCATGTAGGTTTCGTAAAAAATCTCATTGGCTTAATATTAGAAAGTGGCAGAATAATTTGAAATGTAAAAGTATTGCGCGTTTATTTTTTTAATATGTATTGTAGTAAATATGATGTTACATTCGAAAATGGAAAGCTACAATCAAATATATTGCACTATGACAAGTAATTTAATGAAATATTCTGTTGCAATGTTATAAATTTTTATAAAGAGAAATTAAAGATTACGTTATGGTATAATTATTATATTCCAAGACAGTAAAAATAAAAATTTCCAACTTTAATTTATATAAACCAATTGGAAACTTGATAAAACTGTGAAACAAATAAGTCACCAGCATGTATGTACTAAATTTAGTGTAGATACAGTGTATGCATAGTATATCAACATTAAATATATGATGTATATAACCTATACATATGCATAGTGGAATCTTGCTATATTTAGAAAAACATTTTCATTTTTGCATAGAAAATATACACCCTCAAACTAATATTTGATCTAATAGATAAGTAACACTCTGATTAGTATTGTGAAAATAATATTCTAAAACAAGGAAGGGAGGAAATCACAATATTTCAATATATCAATACCATTTCTATTAGTAAACAAATAATACTCCAATATTACTTTGAACTTCTAAATAGAATTAAATTTGGAATACAAAGAGAGATATATCACATTAGAGAAAAATGGCATACTATTATTATCATTGAAATGTGTTTTCAATAATACAATGTACTTGTATGAAAATATTACTTTCCATTTTTGAAACAAATAAAATATTTTTATTATTCTTAATTTGCATGTATGTTCATAACACATATATGTATGTAAAATGAACTAATCTCTTCTTTTGTCACAGTTTTATGAAAAAGATTTGATCATTGTACAAACATGTATTTTATAAGAAAAAGCTTATTTCATGTTCAAGGCAATGAAAGATTATAAGCATTTCACGTTTCTATAATAAATATTGTTCATGTAAATGCTATAATATATTAATTATATAATACATATATTTGTAGCAACACAATATGTATGTATGTACCATTATGTATGTAGAATCTGACTGACTTAGCTTATATTATACCTACTGTGATTGTATAAAAAAATGCATAAAAGGATAGGCCATGGAAGTTTATTACTTCCATATAGAATATCATACTATTTATGGTTTTACACTTATTTTGGAAATCTAAGTGATTGATAATCATCACAGAATAAAAATACTGCAAATGATATTGAATTCAAGTATTGAACAAAATTTAAACACTTAGACATTCGTTCAGTATGCTCTACTTTCATTACTTCTTTTTTCCACACATTACATTATTATACAATACTTAGTTTAAATTTCCAAAAAGGATATTATGTATTTTGTTAGAATTTTGTACGTTTCCATTAATTAGCAAATAAATATTACATAGTAATATTATTAAGTAAAAATTGTTCATAATGTAATATATAATACTGTCACCTTGATTTGACAGCAAGCGAAAAGCATTTCAAGATAGAAATATCTTCAAAGAGTATATCAACTTTGTTATATTTATTTCATTTTTATATTATGTTATCAGAAAGAACCACTTATTCGATATATATATTTAGTTCAATTGAATTTACTACTTGACCATATCAAAATTTCTAAATTTGTTGATAATGATCATACGCGAATATTAAAAATTACCTTGTGTTTACTTAAAAGATATTTTTTATAACTTTATATGTATGTATAAGATATAATGTGTATTTTTATGAATAAATATGCGTACGGCATTCGATAGCATTGTGCGATTACAAAACATTATCTATTCGCTATCGGATCGACTGATCTACTTCCTCAACAGTCTTAATAGAACGGCTTAATTGGTTCATCTAATATTCACTTTTAACAATTAGGAAAGGCACCTAAGAGGGATCCAGCCCTACCTTGTAGATGAAAATATATTCATTGTTCCACTGGCTGTGCGTTTTCTTATAAGACGTGCTGCCACTGTAAATGTTTAATTAAAAACAACATTATTCAACGTTTTTAACTTTTCTTTTTTTGAATTTTTCTCTTTATATTGGTAAAACTTACCAGTTGCATCTTGTGGAGTAAGTGGTTTATCTATCACTTTTTGAATTACATTTATCCATTGTGATCTATCATCATCGCTTTGAGCAGAAAGGAGATAGGTTCTATCTGGTGTTTCAAGAGTAAATGAAAACCCTTGATCCCTTGCACCTGGGGGTACTCCTGTTTTCACTGCAAAACCATCTGAATTGTGACCCAAGAAAATTTCACCTTTTGGATGTGCATCCTTCAAATTGACACAAAACAAACTTATCAATTATCTTTCAATAGTAATAATATACTTGTATCTAGTAAATAAGTATGTGCAGACCATGGGATCATCATGATACATTAGTTTTCGACCGTCTAATGTGAACCATCTTTTCTTGTAAGCATCCGTATACCTAGGTCCAGTTTTCCATAAAAACCCTTCACGTGGGAAGTCTCTAGTAAGCTGCGAAAGTAACTCGGCCTCGGTTGCTCCTGGATATGCAACTTGCAGACGATGTAGCTTAGCGCATCGTATTGCCAAATACCAATTTGTAATTACTTCTGGATCTTCATGGTATACATAGATATGTCTTGTGGTTCCATCTTTCATAAATGATATTTGTAGACTGTTTTGATTACAAGTTTTGGGAGGAGCAAAAGCCACATTTAATTCCGATATTCTAAGGACAGCTTTGGGTTCCTTGAAACATAATAAAACTGGTAAGAATAGAAATAGTGCATACCAAATATTAAATAAATATTTATAATTAATGTTCATAAACCTTATTTTCTTTAACATGATACTTTAGAGTATCATCTGCCTCGCAAAGAACAAATTTTCGAGGATGATATCGCGAATCTTCTTTACCACGTTTCATTAAAAATCCTTCCATAAATCCTGAAACATAATGATTTTGCCTCTCTGGATGACAAAACTCTTCTCTTTCATATTTTGCTCTTATCCATTGCTCTATTAGTACTCTGTTAATCGAAAAAGGTGATTTTTAGAATATATTTGTTTCTAACTTATTGTTAGAAATACACATATAACAACATACTGCGGTGCATCTGGATTTGGTCTGCGATAACATGGAGGTACACGTTCTTCATAATGAAGCCTAGCTGCAATATTACCAACTTCTCTAATTCTATTTACTTGAGAATCTTCCCACCTGTCCAGTTTTAAATGTTTAACTTTAGAAATATGTGCACCCATTGATCTATGTATACCTGCACACCTTGTGCATACAAATATTCCTATGTTATAAGAAGCCCATTCTGGATCTGGAATTTAATTCCAATTAACCTTATGAAAACATTTTATTTTCTGATTTTTTGACATAGCTATAATTTATTCAAATATAGATACACATAAACACATATAACTATAAAAAAGATTTCAATAAATAAAGAAATATGATATGGATTACTTTTAAAATGACAAAACAATCTAGCTACTTATTTTAAAAGAATAACACATAACGCTATACATCATTCCAGAAAGATTATAGCAAGAGAGGTAAATAAACTTAAGAAGTAACACAATCTAGATGCATGAAATCTCTTTATTACTATATACAATTATAAACTGAACTGGTACCAAATATTGTAGCGACACCTTTAAATTCCTTACATAAAAAGCATTCCAAATGAAACAATTTCAAGATTCTTTAAAACAAATACAATATTGTCTATTTTAAATATAATTCATACAAAAATTTATAATCACACAACATCATAAGCCTTACACTATAAGATATGTATAAACGTAAAATATTTGCTGAATTAATAATATCACTTTAGAATAACGATGTTGTACAAAGCAAATTTTTTTAGTTAGTTGTAACAAAGTAAAGGCAAATAAAAATAACAGTTTCAACATTATCCTTTCTAATACTAGAGTTATAATTAAATTATTTTTGGATTTATCCTGAATAAAGTTAGGAAAACAAGATTTCGTATTCAACCAGTGAATAGTTTGTAATATAAAAGAATAAAATAAATCCCCGTTAATGTCTTCTACATTACGATACGGTAATGCTTCTCAGAAAACCCACTCACTCTTTGCCCCACAATCCGCACATACATTATTTCCAGGTTTTTTGAGGAGTTCTGCTAACAACTTCTCGTTTAAGTCCGCCATCTTAAAACACTGACAAACAGCAATAAGTGTATATGCAAAATGCAAAGATTATTCGATACGAAGAAGGTTAACTCACTTAAAAGATTCTTTACGATTAACCCATAAAAATATGTTACCTAAATATTATATTATATATTATATTAATTTGTCACCAAATGGAATAGAAATTCTTATCTTTAACTTTAATTTTACTTTCGGATAACGTTTTGTCTTTAATACGTGCTTAATCATGACCAATTACTCCTGCCATTCTTCTCTGTCACTTACCATTTAGGACAGTAAACATAAATTTGTAGAAACCAAGCTATTAATTTTCAAACTTTAATATGTTAAATTAAAGAGGAAATCAAATTTAGAGCTATACTATTCCTAAAGTGATATTTTTCTACAAAAAATGATATTTTTTTACAAAAAAATTACTTCGTTAAAAAGATATGTCAACAATTAAATTTATGTATATATGTATATATATATTATATATTATTATATGTATATATATACATATATATATATATATATATATATATATATATATATATATATACACATATTAATTTTATTATTATTCGTTAAATTATTTAAAATCATTATATTCTTCTGTTAGAAGAACAATATCAAAAGAAAATAACATTTTACAAGAAAATGGAAGTGTGTCAAATTTAATTTCTTAACTTTATTTAAATATTATGTTTTATATACTTACATATATTTCTAATTACAAAATTTAATAATTATAAAATTGATATCATTAGTCATATTATATTTTGAAAAAACAAGAGTTTAGTAACGTAAATAATTTCGGATTGATTTCACCAACTTGTTTTTACAATTATCCAACAGATTCAATCATTTCTTACCATCAATACAGTAAGAAACATCAGATCTATAATCCGTAATATGTATAACAAGAAATAAATATCATTAACTGATTTGTATCATTGATTACACATTGAACATTTTTATGCGATTGATTTAATGGTATTGTATTGAATATTGAATCGTTATCATCTTATTTCATGGTTATTAGGAACTGTTAGGATATGCTTTGTATAAACATCGCAATGCAATAACTTGGTATCGTATATACATGTATATACGTAAATACTACTATCATTGGGAATTTTCAATTTTGAAAATTAACGTTTATTTATACATTATATTTCTTTTTTAATTCATAAAGTTACTTAGTATAAGCATAAAAATACGTTAAAACAGCGTTAAATTGATTAATCGAAATGTGATAAATTTCTCGCATTATTTAGATATGTTAAAGCGCGTATAGACCGCACCTTGTTTATATGCTATTAATTCGATTAATTGTAAGTAATGACGAATGTCACAGAAATTAAAGATATTACAAATTTATATAACTACGTTACTAGTCAGTAGTAACATACATAATACATATGTATGTACACAGCATTAATACTTAGCTTTCATAAGAATTAATTTTTGTTGAAATAATTAAGATCAAGCATACATGCATATGTATTTAATGCAATGTTAGATTACAAACATTTTTGTAATATTTATTATTCTACTGAGTATATTACATAATATGTAGGTATGTAAATAATTAAATATCAAAAACATAATGGGGAAAAAAACAAAAGATGAAAGCAAAGTTAAGAAAGGAGGATAACAGTGATTCTAGTGATGGAGTAATTTATCGTTTGTACAGGGCCACCGAGTGTAATAAGCGACGCGTTCTGCCACTAGCTAACCAATTTTAATTCATTAATAGGTCGACCCGTATGACCTAAAGTGTCGGAGACTGCTAAACGAATTAATTTGCCCACATTCTTTTAGTGCGAATACGCAATGTGTGTGCCTTTCTTACACAGAAATAAAATTTTGTTTATTCTCAATTGTGATTATTTTTATCCGTGAGTTATCTTTATCAGTTATATACATAACGTTGTTCTACATCGAATGAAAAACAATACAACTTAAAAATTACTTCGCAATGTAGAAGGATTTTTTGCCAGTTTTATTATAAAACTGTGCAAAATGAAGGTAACTAAAATTTGAGTAAAAAATAAATTTTTTCTAGTTTTTATTTGATATTACTAATTTAAATATAAATCCTATGCCTTATACATATGCATATATATGTATACATATATATATATATATATATGTACATAAATAAGTAGCTTTTTCAATTCTTTCTCAGTTAAACACGGTAAAGTATGTTCGAGCTATGTTCAAGAGTAAGCTTCGATGTTAGTTTTCATCCTTTGTTAAAATTATTGCTGTTGCTTTAGCTACATTAAAAATTTATTATAGTAACGAATAAATTATATGATATACATATTTTTCAAAAAGTTTTCTTTTCAATATGTTGTATGACCATGTGTATATATGTATGCTTTATCTCTGCTTATGAACATGGCTAAATCGTGAAAATCAAATTTCTACAACGAAAAATTGCAATATTTACATTTTATTTCTTATTTATTTCTAAATCTGTATGACGTTACAGCACTAATATTTCTAGTTCAAATAAAATTATAGGAATACACTATTTTATAAATTAATTATTATAAATACAATCCTTTTTTTGAAATACAATTACAATATCGTTTCCAGTTATTTTTTGCGAAAACTAGAGATAGATTTTCAAAAGATAGATTTTTATTTTATAACGGACAGTTTTTTAAGTTATATGTTTTTCGTTTTGCTTACAATTCTTATTTTTAATTGTAAAAATTTATAAGCTTATATGTGAATAAATATTGTATACGAATATTTTACGAAAGGAAAATTAATTTTTTGTCTTCTTACGAAGATATGTAACATTTGACATAGAATCCAATTAAAACGACATTGAATTATTTAAATTATTTTTAAATTTTGTACTGTTTTAATACCCCTATTATGATTAGTTTTTATTAAAATAAGAAATCAGAATCAGCAGTAAAGTAATACAACTTATTTTTATAATTAGATAAATAACTGTAAGCATTAAGTTCAATTATAAGTAAAATAATAACAACTTTTATATGAAATCTTTATGAAAAGTTTCTCTTTTTATTTGTAAGCTAAGTAATATTTGGGCGTTCAATCCCTCTTTATCACTTGAGAAATGTTGTTAATTAATATTATTAGACAACAAAGTATTATGACAATTGAATTACTAATTTTAACAATACATTTATTATGAAATGTTTATAATTTTGTATGATAAAAAATTTTGTATTAAGTTTAATTTAATACATTGTCATAGTGGAAGCATTTGTGCTAGTTTTATAATGAAAAATTTGCATTTTATTTACATATTAAAATAACTATGTAAGGTATAAAGTTATTAATTAATTAATATTTTTTTGAAAAGGATCAATTGGATTTACAGATGCAGTGGTTTGCGATTATGATGTGTTTATGCGCTGGTGTAGCAAGTGCAAGGACAGAAGAAGATCAACAAACATCCTCTTCAACTTCAATTATTGGGATATCTGATGGTCTTTTAGAACAATGCTTTTACCGACAATCCAGTGAATGTCCTGATGTTAAAACAACTCGATGTTCTTGTAAGAAAATTGTTCTAGCCCATAATAATCCTGAGGGCAATGCTGTACTTTGTTGCAACTTGGATGTTCAGAACTTTGAATCGGAACTTTCTTGTGCAGGTTATTATAAAATTATATTCATAACAAGTGAAATACGATTATTTTATGGATACATTACATACACAAGTACTTGATATATGTTTCAAGGTTTATTGCAAGTTTTCTAATAACATTTTGATTTGTTGTGGTTATGGGTTATACAGATAGAAAAGCTCGTGGATAAATTGTAGGATAGTAAAATATATTTAACAAAGAAATGTTTGTATAAATATGAATACAGTTTGAGCTGGTCCAGATCCACATGCTAGCAGTGTTACCTAGTAACTGAAAAACTCCAAAGCCATCGTTGCCTGTCTTTTGTCAATGGTTACCATGCGGTTGTATTTTGTCTATGGTTGCCATGCGGTTGTATTTTGTCTATAGTTGCCATGTGGTTGTCTTTTGTCTATGGCCTGTCGATGGCTTTAGTGATTCAGAAAATTAGTCAGTACAGATGTAGAATTTTCTTAGAAGTGTTAACCACTTTAACATGATTATTGTAGGATTTCCATCAAACATATCATACATACATATAAGAAATGCAACATTGGATGTATTCAATGTAAGTGAAATTCGGTGGAGAAGGTTAAAGTCACTTGCAATTACTGATGGTAAAATTAATAGAGTGAAGGGACAGTTTCGAATGATGACACCAACAGTTTGCTTGAATCTTTCAAATAATGCTCTTATCGAAGTAGAGAATAATTCACTTACCCGATTAGCTCAACTCACTACTTTGGATTTGTCTTATAATAATCTCACACATTTACCAGCCTTAAATACAATGAATGGCAGAGAATTTTGGCTTGATATTTCAGGTAAGTAGGAACTAGTGATAGATTTTAATATCAACATTGTACATAACATAGATTACATAACAATGTACATAACATTTGTACATAACAATACATAACATAGCTTTTATGTTTAGGAACAAATACACTTTGGTGTCATGATATTTACCAATATATTAATAAAACAGGAGAAAAGCAAATTAATTTCAATCATGAAAATGAAACTGTATGTTCAGCTAGTAAGACTTGGCATTGGTTCAACACTACAGAACAAGTTCCATTGAAACAAGTTCGATATCTTAGTCTGGTAATAGTTTGAAAACAAAAATTATATTTTTAGAGCCCTATCATGCGATATAAATAGCGATTTAATTAATGTCCTAAAGTGATATTTATTATCTAATTTTGTTTCATGGATCGATAGTTGCAAACAGAATGTCCAAAAGGTGATACATGGCAATGTCAGTGCAACTTCAGAAGATTGGATATTGTCGAAGGTAAACCACCGACTTTAGCGGTAAATGTAGATTGTAGCGGAATTCAAATTACCGAATTACCTGAAAAATTACCTCGCAATACTATAGCCCTGAATGTATCATATAATAATGTACGTAAATATTATATTTTTTTACATTGTCTAAATCAATAAAATATGTTAATTTACTCGATTGCTATTGGTGATGCTTATCTTATCGATAAAAATTAAAGTTTAATTATATAAAAATATAAAACGAAAATAATATTTTTATCATTTTTATTATATCATTAAGTGATATGTTACTATTGTATTCATTAATTGTTATAGATCACTGCATTAGATGATCTGAGTACCAATCCATGTTATGAAGATATAAGAGAGTTTTATGCAGACTATAATCATATATCATCCATAAATAAATTAGAAGGGTCCAAATTTTTAGATAATTATGCTTTACTTAGTTTACGATACAATAAAATTAAATCTGTAAGTAGAATTCAAAGAAGTTTGGTAAGTAGTAAATAAGAATATTTCAATATTATACATGGTATTTTAAATGCGCAGCTTCCAACATACATTCTAAGCCCTAACACTCATGACAAGAGTTTTATCAGTTCGCGATTAGTAAAGCTTGGAGGAAATGAATTACATTGTGATTGTAACACGGCCAAGTACCTAAAGGTAATATTTTGACTACAATTTAATATTGATCTGCATTTTTTTAAATGTTTAATGTTATATATTATAACTCAGGTATGGTTACAAACTCGCATATTAGATTCCGATGAAGTATTGTGCGAAAATGTAAAGGAAAAGGTTGTTGACTTAGAACCTTCAAAAATGTGTGTTTATCCTGGTGATTGGACAGATTATATTTATTATATTATAGCTACAGAAGTTGTGCTATTGATAAGCTTGATAACTAAAGTGTCTTATGATTATTGGATTTTTAAAACAGCAGGTTACCTTCCATGGCCAGCAAATAAAATGCCGAAACTACCTTGTGATTGGCTATGTGAAACCTAAAAATATATTTTTTATATTTCATTTATACCATATGTTTTACTGAAAGAAAATGAATTTTAATAGTCTCATAAAATTAAAAAAAAATGTATGTTCTTATGTATATGTAAAATATACACAAATAGGGTATGAAAAGTTTTAACTGAATGGTTGTTTTGTATAATTATATGTATATTGTACAAAAATGTATAATTATTTAAAGGGTAAATACATTATATATACAGATTTCAAGATTTCAAATAATAGAAATGAGCTGGTGCCATGATTTTTAAGTATTCTTTGGTGATTGGTATTCAAAAGTACAAAATAAAATTCAGGTATACTTAAGTTTATAACACCATAATTGTAACATAATTCTTAAAAAGCTATCCTTATCAAACGCAATTTATTTTAATGAATACCATAATAATCAATATTCATTTAATACAACTATTTTATAATATGTGTTCATATGAATTAATCCATATAGGCTAATACATATCAGATACATAAATTTAATATATTGCCATGTGTAATAAAGATGTGATATTTTGTATTAAACATTGTATTCAATATCTCAATTACAATTTCATAATGAAAATATACTGATTAAGAATATAATATTGTTCATAATATATTTTTAAATATATAGTATTTTTATGATACGTATGAGTGTGTAAGTGTATATATAAAATCAGTAATTATCCTATTACACAAACAATATAATATAGTATTGTAATAAACCATATCAGGCCATACAAATATATTTAACATAAATGTTTAATAGCTTATCTTTTGATGATGATTGATGCATATATACAACATATATTTATATGTACGTAAGCGTTTATATATAAAATATTTTATCATTCATACAATACATTTACTTCACATGTAATACGGTTATAAACTTTTTACTGGTTTACAATATCCTTATAATCACGTAATTATGATACTATTTTTATAATATATATATTATTTTTTAAATCTTTTTTAATTTCTTTATATTATGAAATTATTTTTTCACTATACTTTTTAATTATATTTTCATTTTACTCTTGTCTGTTCTCTTGCTTTTTTAAAATAACACGACAATCATGTATCGGTTAATATACGTGATACATACAAGTATACATAAGACCATCTCTTTTACTCACATTTTATAGCAAATTGTTTAAGTCGTTCTTCTTTCTTTTTTAAATTGTATGTTGTTTATCTTTTTCCCCTTTTTTAATGTTTTGTATTTATTTTTTTATCTTTATTCTCTTCACTTTTTAATTGATATTTCTTTTCGGAAACGTTTGTAGCAACTTTTCTATAACATTCAAATAAGGAATAGTAATTTTGAGAAATAATACTTTAATTACTAGATATTTACTAGAAGCAAGTATAACTACATATATCATACCTTTTTTTAAATGTTTCTGCACGTTTGAATGTAGGTATAGTTGATATTTTTTCTCTAATAGGAGCCTTGCGTTCATGTTTCCGTCTTTCCCTTTTACTATGTTTTTTCATGGCTAACATATAATCAGGAACATTACAACCAGATTCTCGCATGATAGTAGCTATACTAGAATATTAAAAACTATTTGTAGATATTTACATAAAATAGTTTTATCATATCTACTTATTTTAATATAATGCTTTAACAACATTTACCTCCTCAAATTTGTAGTATCTTGTACAGTAAAAAAAGTAATTGCTTTTCCTTTATGTCCAGCTCTACCAGTGCGACCTATTTAAAACAATACATATTGAAAGTTTTGAGATATTTAATTTTTTCATCAAATTTGGAAATACATACCAATTCTATGAACATAAGAAATAGCAGATGGTGGGAAATCGTAATTAATAACAAGATTTACACCTTTGAAATCAATACCTCTTGCCATTAATTCTGTACATATTAATACCCATATTTTTCCTTCTCTAAAACAACGAACGACATTGTCTCGCTGAAAAGAAAAGAGGTGTATTATATTTAATATTATTTGGTTAATACGTTATCAGCTGTGTAAAATATACCTGCGTTTGTGTTCTATCAGCATGAATAACATCAACATTGACTCCATCATATATAAGTTCGTTAAATAATTCTTGTGCTCTTTCCTTGCTTTGCACAAATACCAGTACAGGTGGTAATATTCCCTTTATCAAATGCAATTATTCATGTAATAATTTATTAACATAGATTTTACAAATGTATTGACAAATAAAGATGATACCTTTTGAATAATATTTCTAAGTGCCACAAGTTTCCCTCTCTCTGCGCCAACAAATAACAATTCTTGTTCCACTAAGTCTGTTGCAGCATTCCTACAATGGATGTAATACCAATAATCACTTGTTTAAAGAAACAGTATATAATTTGTTACACATATAAAAAAGAGGAAATTAAACCTGTGCCCAACAGTAACTGTTATAAGACCTTTCAGATTATGTCTACACCATTTGGTCACTATAGGAGTGTTGGTTGCACTAAACATTGCTTTATGTAAGTTTTCATTTGTACATGACTTTGAAATTGTTTCTAACTGGTCTCTGAAGCACCTTGTCCCATCTTCAAAGAGTTTATCTACTTCATCCACAATTAACCATTCAACACTATAAAATTTTTAATATTTTTTATGCATTATACTTAACTTTGATAAGATTAAGATATAGCAATATATATATATTATTACTTGCTAAAAGAAATAGCTGGTGGATCCTGATTCAACAGGTATATTATTCTTTTTGGTGTAGTGATCAATATATCTACAATAAATAAAAATACAATTGTATATCATATTACTTTGATGTATAATGTTCCATACAATTTATACGAACCAAATTTCTGCGAACTTTTAGATCCATAGTTGTTTAATGCTTGATTTATTTTACTTATAATATGAACTCTAAAATTATATCCTTCGCTAAGACGCAAACATTCTCTATATGTTTGTTTTGCTAATTCTCTTGTTGGGCTTAATATAACAGCTCTAAATCCTTTCTTTTCTGGTCCACCTAAATAATGAATTATAGGTAACAGAAATGCGGCTGTTTTTCCAGATCCAGTTGGAGCACAAGCTAGTACATTTCTACCCTATATTAATCATAATTATAAAAACATTAATGTTTCATTTTTAACTAAAAGCATTGGTATAAATAAAATCTCAATAATAAATATAACAATCTTACTTGCAGCATGACGGGTATAGCTTGCATTTGAATTGGTGTAGGACATTTATAACCACAATTTATAATATTATGTATTAACTTTTTAGATACATTGTAAGTTGTTGATAGTTCAATAAATTCTGAGATAGGTTTAGGTATACAATTACCCGTGACACTTATGTGATGATGATTACGAAATTGATTAATCTAAATGAAAGAATATAATATTTTAAAACAATTATTGTCTCTTACATTAACTCATATTAATAAAATATTATAAACCTTTTCTTTTTCTAACTTTAACTGTTTCTCTTCGGTTAAAGCTACTTTACACTTTTTATTTTTATTTTGAGGAACAGACATTCCATCAAGCAACGTTAGGCCATTAATATTTTCAGTTTCTTTCTCGACTTCATCATATTTTCTTTTCTCACATAATGTTGAATGATTTATGTTATCAAAGGTTTTAATGTTTATTTTATCATCATTAACTCCATTTTCAGATTGTTTATTGACAAGCTGTATCAAATAAGACAGTTACTATATTTCTATGATATTTTTTTAAAATATATTTGTATCTTCAAACATAATGTTTTATTTTCGGAGAATACCTGAAATCTTTCTGCATCAACTTGAAAACGCTTTTTATCAAATTTTGCACCAGTAGAAAGTTTTCGAAAGAGCTCATATGCATCCATTGTTTCTAATCGTATTTAATAAGATTTCTATAATCACACACAACTTTCGTTATTAGGTAAAATCAAAAGTAAATTCAACAATATTAGAAATGTATTTACTAAATTCATACAGTACATACATCATTAGATATAGTAGCATTTTATAGGTGTCGACAAAATAGTGGCTCCATCTGTTAAATCATTAACAAAATGATTACATATGTATGTATTGTCAAAGAAGAAATTTCCTCTCTGTTTATACTATATTATAGTTCAATCAATTATGATCAATTTGATACCATACATTTGTATAGTTTGTTTTCACTAATCTATTAGAACACAGCGCTCTGTGGCTACCAGCTGATTTGTAAAGCAAAAATAAAAATTTATAAAGTAAAGATTTAAAAAAAAGAAAGTAAAAATTTGTTAATTGCTCACTATATCTTTTTAGAGAAGAAAAGAGTATTTTTCCCTTCAAATGGTAATGGATTAATGAAATGATACAGTAATATTAATATATTTTCTATACGTGATAATCTTTTAGATTTAACACTAAATTTACTTTCCTCGTGATAATATTTTTGTTATAATAAAACCTAAATTTCATTCTAATAGTAATTTCAATAGTTGACTGCAATAGATAGACTGCAAATAATATTTTTGACGTGATATATCTGCAAAAAAAGAACTTCTCGCTAATTGCATGGTCATCATCCCCATCACAGGGGAGAGATGCCCCTCGACGTTCCGTGAAGCTCGACGGCCCGCCGCAGTTGAATAGTATAACATAATTCAATGTCAAATATCGCTGAGACAATGTATGAGGTACTCATTTAAAAGTGAAATTTTTTTATTTTTAATTTTCTCTAAATTAAACTTTTACTAACATATTTGTGAGAGCTTTCTGAATAAAATGAGATCAAACACGATATACTTTAAATTACAGTTACTTATTGATATATATTTAATTATCATTTATTAAGTAAGCAAATATGCTCCAAATTATATCGTGTTTGGTCTCATTTTAATTAAAAAAATATAATAAATATATTGGTACGAATTTCATTCATCACTGATTATTCCCCGTGGTTGATCGAATGTTGTGATCGTTTGGGGTTGGTTGGCATTTGCACGTGGTGTGTTGACTAATAAATCTAATTATAAATCGCGTCCATAGCGCGATATACCCTTGAACTAGGGTAAAGGAGTTAATCGCTGGTGAATGGCGGGTTGGCAATAGGATGACTCCTGCAAGTCAAGAGCTAGCATTAAAAAATGCCCGAAATGAATAATTTTACTAATTTTACTATTTACTATATTAACAATTTTATTAACAAACAAATTTTCGTTAGGTGCCGCATGTGAGCTGCAGGCTGGTTTGTTAAGGAAATTTGCTGAATAGTGAACTAAAAATACACAACGCTTCTCTGTATCGTAAAATCATCCCATTACATTTTGTAACTATCACAAATCAAAACAAAAGAAAGTTTGAATTTTGAATTAGAGGTCTTACCGAACGCTTCGACTCTCAGTCCCTCTACCTCTTTCATTTTCATTGTCCTTTTCTAAGTTCGGCACGTCTAAGATCTCAATTTCCAAAAATATAATCGTTTCTACATCTGTATAATTGAAAAACTTGGATTCCGAAATTCTTGCAATTATTGCAGATTTTCGTTTCTTGGAAAGTAAAAGAGGTCGCCGGTTATATACATGTATAGAAAAAAGTTGTTCAAACTCATGCCCCCTCCCACAAAATATTGAAAAATTAACAACTAAGTTTAATTATAGCGCGATTTTGTTATTCTCATACTTGTTTATATTGAATAGAACGTGGAACCAAACAAGGCAGATGCCTAACTTTGTAGGTTCTTGTATAGATTAGCGTGGAATACCTTCACCACTTGACCGCGTGGTGCAACATCTCTATTGTGTGTGCGAATTCTCTCATTTCTCCTCCACTATACCATTCAAAGCCTTACTTCTACCATGGGAGTTACTAGACCACTGATGTATATACGACTTCCTCGTGGATATAGGAAATAGAAATATATATATAAATAAATATAATAATATTCCTATAATATAAATATGTTTGATATTATATAGAAGATACATAAATATATGATAGAATGTATGATAGAAATTATAATACTAATATTCTTTTTTATTCTTTTTCATTTTTAATTCAAATTTTTTTGAAGTCTAATATATTCCCTAGGTCATAGGGAATAAGAACATTATGAGAATGGTATGCATGAACCATGTGACACACGATATAAGGCGGTTTTCTTTTCTTTCATTTAATATGAATATATTTTCTCATATGTTACGTAAATTATCTTTATTTTCTTTTTATATACGAATATAGAATACAATACATTTCGAAATATATATTTGGTTTGAATATTTGATTATAGCATCACAGAGAAATATTTTATATTTTGTATGATATATGCACAAATTGCGCTTAATTCTCGAACAACTTTCGTACATAAAATTCACATTTTACGTATGTATGTGTGTAAATATTCTTTGATGCGTTATAGTTGAGGTAATATTAATGATAATCACACTTATCTAAATCACAATAATAACACTTATCTAATTATCCCACTTGATCAAAAATTATAAAATTATAAAGAATCAAATTATTGTGCAAAAAGATCCAAATAAACAAAAAATCAAGATGTATAAGACCATAAAAAAAAAAAAATGTTCACATCGAAAAATTAAATACTGTAGCAGGTATAACTATAATATCCAATTATAATTTTAAAAAAAATGACAAAAACATCCAATTATTAAAAGCGCCATCTAAGTATGTCACAGTATGTGAATAATAAGTAGAAAAATACTACTTCATCTTGAATATTTTTTATATTTCTATATATTAATGCATTTTTTGTATTTTTGCACTTATACATTTTTCATGAATGCAAAAAAATCCACAGTCTGCTCATTATATTAAATCGTGAAAAGTAAACTGTATCAGTCTTTTGTTGGGAATAAATAGCGATAAAAAATTAATGATATAATTAATCCATTTATTTCAATTTACAGGAGCAAATTTGAATGCGAGTTTTAGCTATTAATCACTAGCTATGATTCAAACTCGGCTCTATCCTGTATTCGTGCCGTAATGTAGGATATCCCCTCCAGGAGGCAAATACGTTGGTGAAGTCAAACTGTCGGTACGTTTCTCTGCCACCTGACCACCAGTTGTGATTTCAAATTATTCAGAACGAGGTGTGAGCTTTTTTTCGTCGCGCGTGTTTCCATGACGACGTGATGTATTCTCGTGGTGCGTTGCTGCTACTTTGTTGCTTGTTCTTGATACTGGCTGGCTACTGTCACGAGGAAAATGTCAGCACCGTCACGGAGGAGAACGCGCTAGCAAAATTGGTTAAAATGTTTTCCAAGCCTGGAGCGTTTAAACGAGTAAGATTTAAACATTAAAACTTTAATAGTTTAATTTTATCTATCTTCATGAAATAATGTAATAACAGTAATAGAAGCGATGTAAAGCAGATTACATTATTTCTTATCGTAATAATTAACTTTTTCATTATTTTTTTTTCTTTTTTTTTTGTTGATAGTATGGAATACGTATAAAAATATAGATAGGTAGTTTTTTAAAAATTGAATAAACTCTCGTGTAACAGACGCGGTGATGTTATTTGTCGAGTAATTATTTTTCTCTCTCTCTCTTTTTTTTTAGAGAAAGTAAAATTAAAAATTCAGATTTAGAAATGTTTTTGAATCTTGACTTTTACACTCTAACTAGCAAAAATACGCATGCGTGTTGAGTAAACACGCTAAAGACGAGGCTGATAAAAGTGCCGGCACTTCTCGGCACTTTTCGTTGCGTAACGAAAATTGTAATCGAAGAATATTTATGTACGATTACATATTTCCGAATTGTAATAATCACAAGGATGTCATATAGAAATCAATAGACATTGTTTTAACAAATTTTTTATCTAACTCTTTTCTCAATACGAAACCATAAACATTTAAAAGTTTCAAAAAGAAATTGAATCATTATTCCATTATTTTAAATTCAATAATAATTATATAAAATTAGATCATTACATTAAATATTTCAAATAGCATAAATAATTATACGTTAAATCTTCCTCGATATTTCCTAGAATTCAGAATTATAAAAGAAAACGTGCATTGCTAGTTTTGTGGATGCGATAAGGCTATCCGATTAACTTTCAGATTAACGCAATATTCGGTGAAAATTCGATCGAGGAGCTGTACACGTCTTGCCCGAAAGGCGAGGAGGGTCTCGAATGCAGAAGAGCCGAGGCCAGACGATCCGTTGACTGTCCCGAAGGTAATCGACCACGGATTCCAAAATTTTATGCACGTACACTCGTAAACACACATACGGTATACAGTTGTTCATGAAAGTATTTGAACTTACCAATCTGAAATGTATATAAAAGTTACAAGATATTTATTGCAAGTATTTAGTAAAAAATTAATACGTATGCATAAAGCATGCATAGCCATCTTAAACAAATAATAAGTGCTAAAGATGGTCCCACAGAACTTTGTAACTTATTAATAGATTGCGAATGTTTAAGCATTTATAGAAAATTTGAAAGTGGGAAAATTTGCAGAATGTATATGATAGTGAAAAATATATAAAATATCCAGAATAAACAACACGATATTTAGTCGGTGAAGACAATCTCTATCTATTTTACGTCTGTTTAATTATGTTTACAAAAAATATGAATTTGTATAAATATCTGCAATTTTCTGATTAATAGTGGATAACTGAGTGTTTAAATAGATTTATGATCTTCGCGAAATGTTCACTGATACTGAATATCTTGTAGCTTCTGTGTATGTATATTTTCAGATTTGTTTCAAATTTTACTGATGTAATCATAATCTGTAATCTGTAGTTTTAAAATGTGAAATTTCAAAATGTGATATATTCATAAATGCTTTCTACAAATGTCTGAATACTTTCTTGAGCCACTGTGCACACACGCATGTAAAATCAGTGCGTGCATACATCTTTGCATTCCAACAAAGCTGGCGTAATCACTGTTATGGAAAAACATATACCACTATGTGCGATGTATAATAGAGATTTTGACCTTGACATAGCCACTCCCAGACATTGTTTGCCCACGTTAAATGCACACGAACGCGCGAGAGCGTTAATCTGCGAATTAGATCCGGCGCAGCATTGGATCGAACTTCGTTTCTCGATTTTTTTCGCATTCAACCGTATTCATCGTGGCGCAATAAATCACTTTCCCAGGAATGATGCTCGCACCGGTTAGGAAACATTTCTGCTTTTACTTTGAGAACGTGAACGTATATAGGTTTATGGTAATTTGGGGGTCATACGGGTTAACGAAAAAAGTAGAATAATTTTTTTAGTAAATTTCTGTCTTAAGGAAAGTTTAATGACTGACGAAAATGACGAAGAATGTGCTTGAAGCATAAATCAATCTTTTGTTGTGCAATCATGTGCATTCTTGTAATTGGAAAATGCAGGTGCGTTATTTTGATGCAATTCTAAATCGATGAAATCTCTTTTTATTCCCTATTCATTGTTTTTAAAAGGCTGGTTGTTTTGTGTAAATAGTACAATTGTACTGTTGCATATCTACACCAATGTAAAAGGACATAGTATATAATAATAACAAAAAATAATACCGAAAAAATTTTATCAAACAATATCTTTTGTCTTCTTTTTAACTAACCAGCTTATAAAAAATGTTCTATATAGTATATCATTGTTCCTAATTTTCTTTGTAAAAGCATTTTTCTAACTGAATTAATTGATTAATTATTTTAAGCAATGTAATATTAACCCTTCGCGGTTGAAGGCTTGGATACCGGCCTGGCAGCACACTTTCACTAACAACAACTTCAACACCACTTGTATAATTTACTTAGCAAGGTTTTATTAAACGTAATCGAAACATATATTACCGCCACTCCTAGACACACATTGTTTGCATATTATTATTGCTCGGGAACATTCTTTAGTGAATCGGATGGACACCATTGGATCGCAGTGAAGAAAATAGAAAGCAATTGAAATTCGATAAAATTCAGCTCCTATCCCGAATGATGATTTACCGAGGCGCGATAAATCACTTTCCGCGGAGTGATATATAAGTACGTTAGAAACGTTTCTACTTTTGCTTTGAAGATGCGGGCATAATATTAACCCTCGCGACGAAGAACTCTAGGACAGTCGTTTGAAAGTTTGAAGATGTACTTTCACTAATGTCTCATCACTATAAAATTACTTTACTTATATATTACGAATTTTTCTGCTAAAAATTATTTGCAATTTTGTAGAAATTATGATTATTACAATGTAACGTGAAATTGACTTTAGGAAATATTAACAAAATAGTCTTCAAAAGTAAATTCTTTTCTGAAGAATGTAGGACTTCGTCTGAAAGAAATATTTGTAGATTACAGAATTTATGCAAATTCATATTTTTATAAGTATAATTTAAAAAATGGGATTTATGTAGAAAAATTGTACTTAGTAGATATTGTAAAGAGTATATCTATACCTTAGATACTTAATATATTTTTTCATATGATGTGCACTCTGTATATTTTTGTATCTTCAGAATTTCTCATAAAGTACATAAAAATCAGAATTGCTTGTACAACAAAGAATCAATGCCTTTAATCGTATTCTACTGAATTAAAACGCGTGCCTAATTTATCGATAATGAATAACACCCTGCAATCAATTTTAATAAATTTCAATTTGTTCGTTAGTTATACTTAGAATTATCTCTAGACCAAGGAATTTCCAATTTCGTAAAACTAGCGGACAGTGTAAAAATAGAAAATCAAGAGAAACGTTTACTTTTACCACACGTGTCCTTGCGATTCTTTTTCAAGAGGGAACCTCGTCTAACATCCGCGATAATTTGTATCAGCCGAGCATTTGTGCCATCTCGCGTCCCTCCTTTCACCATTCGACAACCAGAGCAACAATGATTTAGCGATTGGACTATCATTACGCATACGGAACGCGTAGTCTCACTAAACGTTCTAATTATCTCAGTTAGAATGTACACAACTGCGAAAAATTAACAACATGCTCATGCTTTTCTTAAAACAAAGTTTTTTCTCCTTACCTCTTTTCTTTCCCATTCTGTATTCTTTTTTCAATAATGAAGAGATGCACACCTAGGTGACACTGTAACACATATTTCGCTGCTTTTGAGGAAGATGTAAATTGCAAGATCAGAATTGAGATCTGAATCTGTATATATCTAGAACTGGTCCAGAATCTTGATATTATCAGAGAGGAAATGTTTTCACTGATATTATATAATTATAATTTAAGCTGTTAGCTTACGTTACGACACAGCAAATTGTATCAACAACGACTGAAAAACCACCCCAACAACCTGGCCACAAGTCTGTTGGATTCTTCCGAAGTACGCGAAAGACCGAAGAGATTTCATTTTCTGCATAAGTATAGAGTTTTTACTAACCTAAAGATGGAAATTTAATCGAAAATAAAACTAGTACCGATAACAGTATACCTTGAGTCTCCTCACTAAACTTGCATTCACATATAAATGGATCAAATAAACCTCTTTAATTTTTCTACATATATACCTATATTCACTTTTTTAATTCATTTGAATTACTTGTTACAATAAATAATGATAGGAATTATTTTATTTTGGAAAATAGCCAATACAGATTGTAAAAAACGTAGGAAGTTAAATCATAAAACCGATACTATTACGACAGAATAAAAAGCAATATTCTGTTATCGCACTAGCCGTATCTAAAAGAACAGCGATTTGTCTGAATTCTGAACCAGTTACCACATGAAAAATACACACGTGCGGCATATATGATACGCGATACGCTTTGCTTCTGTTCCTCTGTTCCCCCTTTCGCGTTACGCTTATTTAACGTAAGGAGTCAAATGTCTCATGATGCAAGCACGTTGCGTAGGTAATGGAATTGCAATCGAGATGAAGAGGCAGATAGAAAAGTCGAAATATGCGTGGTTCAATCGAGAAGTCGCTCTGGAAGAAGAAAACCATAGAAAAACAAACTACTGCGATAAAATACTCAATAGCTATCAAGAAGGATCTATTTGAAAATATTTAAACATTATGTAGTACCATTTTTGATAGTGATATGTAAATTCAATAATTATAATATTAAGTAACGTGTAATAAATAAGTGTAATAAATCATAATGGTATTAGTCAGCTCGCTATTAATTTTAAGGTCATGAAAATACGTCGCAGCAGAGAAAAAGATTATAACTCACTTAATTATGAAACTGTATATGAACTGCAGTAATGATAAACTGATTTTACCACCATATTAAGGAATCTAGATAAAAGATGTCGAATAATTAAATTTTTCAATGACTCAATTGGATCAGATTATCAAAAAGTAAACATAATCAAAGTTACCATTTTACACTATCCATGAAGTTTGAATCTAAAGCATCGTTGATCTGGGGTTCATTGCCATTATTGGTAATTCACATAATTGGCTTCATGTAATTACTAATTTGTTTAATAGTTTACATCTTATTTTCATATAATTTATTGGATCGAATAAGGGTACCGATTATAAACAAACGATTTGCATATTTCATCTATGGATCAATTAATTCTTTTTGCGTTTTCCAGGTGACTGTTACTGCTACAATTGCGCCGCAGCTGGTCCTGAATTATGGGCATCCTGTTGTCGTGAAAGCTTGCGATGCTGTTCACATCTCGCGGCGGCTTGTCGAACCTGCGACCATCCAACGTTGTATCCGTTTTGCTCAAAACATTTTAAAAAATGTCTGGTCGAGTTCAATGAGGAGAAGCAAAATTAATATTTGTTTCTCTATATCTCGATGAATCCTCATTTCTCGCGTTTCATGGAAACAAAATAATAATTCTACGAAATATAAGAAAACAGGATGAATCATTATGCAATGGCTCATGAAAATATTTGAACACTTAACGAGACTCTTCATGAATACATTATGCGCGTAATACAAAAGAATTTGAAATTCCATTAGCACTGTAATGAGTAGAATGCGGATTTTTATTCATTTATAGAAAATTTAAAATTGTAAAAACGCACAAAATGCATATGACATGCAACATATTCAAAAGAATAGTTATTATAAAACTATTAGTTAGTATAGTTGCTAGAAAACGAAGTATACTTATTATAATATACAGTAATTGAAAGATGAAAATTCCTACTTAAATACCATTTCCTTAATTAGATTTGTAAAAATACGCATCTGTATAAAAATCTATAGTCTAATAATCAGACACGACAATCATGATTATATTGGTAAAGTTTGGAATTTAAAAATGTATATAGGAGTTAGAGATATACTAAAGTAATTAAACAATCTATTATTCATAATATTAGTCAGAAAATCAACAAAAATAGGGATTTCCTTTCTTCAAATGTTAACATAATCCCACAAAATATTGTAGCTTAATAATATAACGAATAACTGATTGTTTAATTGTTTTGGTATATCTCGTAAGTTCTATATATATTTTCAAATTGCTTCAAAATTTTACCAATAGATTCAAAATAATCATATCTCATTACAGTGCTACTAAAATTTTTCATAACAACTATTGTAATACTTTTGCCAACCATTGTACATAAATGGTAATACTTTCTAAACTTTGAACCAGAAATAAGAGAGAAAGAGAGAGATTGTGACAAACGAAGATACGTCTCTCTGTAGTGACATGTAATATATAATCGTGACTAAATATATGCTATAGTTACATTAGGATACAAAGCAGGAAATGGAATTCGTAGAAAATAGTAACGCGACAGGAAAGAAGGGAAGTTCGCGTAGGCTAACTAAATCGGTATCGTATTCTTGCATAAGTTGAAAGTTTTACGCCGAGTTTCTAAATATAGCGCTTATCTTTCGACTTGCTAAACTGGTCCCCAGTTTCAATTTTTTGCCACGTTACATTTCGTACCGGCTAGGGCAGCGCGAGAAGCGAGACGCCGCGATAAAATCGTACCTGAACTCGTGCTAGAACATGGCTAAAACATGCATGCTTCGTTTTCATTTGCGGGACGGCGTATAAAGAAGAAAAGCAACATAGCAGATTCGTTGCAGAGGAGAGTGTAACAACGGAAAGGGAACCATTATATCGCTCGATATCTTTATACTAAGGCTCGACGATGAATAAACGTGTCCATGTACAGAGAAAAAAGAATCAATAAAAAGAAAAAGATAATAAGAACAAAAGGAGTATTAGAGTTTGTAATGACGAAATTCTTGAGCGTTCATAGATCAATGTACAATCATAGTAAAAAATTAATGGTACCTCCTAAAGACTAAACGATCGCAGGCCGTTTAATCCGCCGCTTTGTAGGTATCTTAACGATTATCGAAAACGTATTCGAGTTACGCGAGTTACTGTCCAAGCGATAGACAAGAAGTAACACAGACGGTTTGATAAGTTACACATTTACAAAAGTATCTCATCGAGATTCGAAACACACGAAAATGACACAAACACTTGCTTCGAGAAAATTCTTCTCTTCGACGGATTTGTTTTCACTTTGTTTTTTTCATTCATTTTTTTTCTTTTACATGTAACATTAAAAGCTGACAATGTTTTTCGAGAGTACAAATAATAAATCATCACTCGAGATACAATCATTGATAAGCTTTATTCGTGTAGTCTCCAGAGTATTCGGTAATCTGTACTTTTTTTTTTTTTTTTTTTTTTTAAAACTACTAATCCTATAAATTGTGGGGGCAGAGATTCTCGTCAGGTAGTCAGACTCAAAAGATACAATAATTTGAATTCAGTATCATTTCTCTTTTTTTCTATCTTTAGACGTAATAAATTTCATAATGCGCCGAAAAAACCATTTTGTACATTCTTAATTTGTATTTTTCGTTTTCACATATTCTTTTTCCAATCGTTTCAGCGTATTTTCTGCATCCCCACGAAATATCGGACCTTGTATTCGTTTACACAGTGTTTTACTTTCTGTTCCAAATACCTTATATAGAATACTATTTCGACGTTCGAAGTTCTATATTGCTTTACCTATATATCAGATCGAAACTTGGATTCGTTTCGTTTTCTTTGTTGTTTCTTATTCCGTGCATTTTACTACCGCCCTGCAAATGCAGTATAAGTGATCTTTCCTTCATTTGTTTTTTTGTATTCTCCTCAAAGCGAAAAAAATTTGTTTCCATTTTTTCCTCATTTTTTCCATTTTCTTTTTTCCTGTTTACAATATAAAATTATACTTTCGTACTACAGAGTACTTTCAATTCTTAAATCAGCACCACACAGAGGTGAAAGACAAGACTAGAAAGGAAGATAGGAAGATACGTATTAGTTGCTGTTTCTTTTTCATTTCTTTTCTTTTTTTCTGTTTGCGTTATTCGTTCTTTTCTTTCCGAACACTCGTTTCGCGTTACCGTGTGAAAAAATGCAATGTAATTATTCTGAACGTTCTCCCATTTTCGCGTAAGATTCGAAGCAATTGTGATCGACGAGCAATCTGACAAATCGTCGATCACGTGAAACGTCTTACGCGATTTCAGTACAGTCATGAGATTGACGATGCTGCATACATCTTCACTTTTTCTGTTGTTTCTTTTTTTTAATAGAACAATTATACATTTGTTATGAAGAAAGGGAGGCTGGTAAAAAAACGCAAATACCTGATATATACATAATATGATAATATAATAGCAATAAATTTAGAAATAACCCTCTGCATACAAATATCGTTTGGCCATAGGATTTAGGGTAGATTTCTAAATTTTAATGTAATTAATTTTCTTTTATATTTTGCATCTTGTGCGATAAACTGATTATATTTATCACACAATATACATAATATAAACTGAAGTAAACATACTTTGGAATAAAGCACCTTATAAATCTTAAAATGAAGTATTTTAAAGTTACATAACTTAACTCCAAACCTTTCTTTTATAACTTACCCAAAATAAGGCCTAACGATACCGATCTAGGGTTAAAATATTCCCACTAATGTAAAAGAAACATAGATGTATGTGACAAATGATTAATGAGATACAATAATTAAATTAAGATATATCGATTGTACATGATTATTGCGCGTTAAGAGACCATGCACTCCCTCGCTTCATATGTGTGATCGTGACGATGAAATACGAATAAATCCGTTTTTTTTCGTTTCTACATTTCTTTTTCATTTTTTTTTTTTTTTTTTGTCTATTTTTTCTTTTGTTTACGATCAGGAGGATGACAGCGGTAGCGCTCTGGCAAAAATGACAATTGACAACAATGACATTACTTCGATTCTTCTTACACAAAAAACACAGATCTTGATCTATTATGCGATCGATAGACTTATTACGGTGTACATGTATATCAAGTATGAGTTCAAAATCTATCACATAGTACAAAGAGAGATTGATTATGCTATTTTTAGTTTACTAAGTTGTATCATATACCGAGAAATATCAAGACTACAGTTAACTATATATTTAGTGATTCGGAAATTGTGACCAAGATCGGTTAATTAGCCGGTAATCAACGAGAAATCAGATTATTTAAAAGTGGAAGTGGTAATAAATATTGCTTAGGATGTGTGCCGGAGAGATTTTGTTTTGTTAAACTCGTTCTTTCTTTCTTTTCTCTTTTTCTTTCTTTAATGTGCAGATAAACTTTTTTTTTTTGTTTTGTTTTTTTCAGAAGAGAGGATTCATAAAAATTCGGCGATCTGCCACATAAACCGACTTTTTTTTTGTTTCTTTCTTCAGGAAAAACCGGATACATACAATCTGTTTCGTTAAATACTTTTACATCAACGTGATTCACGAAATCAATCGCGCTATCATTAGTAATTTACATCTTAATCGATAGAATTTCTTCCTTTCTTTTCTCCATTTTTTATATATATTCTTTTTCGCACCACATCTTTTTTTTACTTTTTACTTTTCCTTTTTTTAAATACATCCTGCATCAAAATGAGCCTGAAAATGTCTTATCATGAAATTCCTAAGATTTGTGCGCGAATGACACTCGTGTCACTCTATCTATTTTTTTAAACATGTTGAATACTCATTTCTCTGTTCTTCCGTAATAATGACAAAAAAATAAAAATAAAAAAAAAAAGAAAAAAACGGAAAACATTGCTATCACACCCACATTCGTTTTTTTTTTTTTACTATATCAGTGACACACATTTTTATATAAAGATCGTTTGTTTTTTTTTTTTTCGTTTTCTCTCAGTAATCTACAATTTTTTCTCATTCACTCTTGCTCTCGCACTTTCTTCTTTCTCAATTATTATAATTATCTTAAAAATACTCACAGTTTAAAGAAATTAAAGAGATATACAAATATTACAGGTACCGCTGATAGTTAAAAAAATTATTCAAACCAGCGACAAAGGTTGGCTTAACTATAATATATCAAGGGTCTAAAGAAGATCCCATTTTTTTCTCAACTTTACTTTATGTCACGTATTTATGCGTGTTCACTTTCTCATTCTCACTTTCTTTCTGTCCCTCTCTCGCTCGTTCGTTCACTCTCTTCCACTCCGATTATGTCTACTATCGTGAATCAATCAATTTTTTTTTAAGATCACGTAACACTTATTAGTTTTTAGTGCCTTACGTTCTTGGTTCTTTATATAGATACAATATATATAATGTAATAATTGAAGCAATTATATTCATTTATGTGCGTCCAGATTATTATGCACTTACTCCAATTGATTGACAATCACTTATTATTCTTTTGCGATATTGTTAGTACCAACATAATGTAATATGAAAAAAAAAAAGAAAAAAAAAAAGAACAGATATTGCTTTTAGAAGAAACCAATTAGAGAATGTTTTAATTGCTAGCCTTTGAGTTAAACGTGAACATCACTTCATTCTCTCTCTCTTTGAAAATCACCAAGGAAATTACGCTAATTATCATTCGTGTATTATTAACTGAAAGTTAAGGTTTGTTCGAGACGACAAAACATCGAACCTTCCGGGTAACAATCAAAACTCACACTCACACATCAATGCATATTCACAAAATGATGGTTAAAATTCTTCCATTTGCACAATAATACAGAAAGTGTCTTATTCCATTGTTCCAAGATTGAGCTTCATATTGTAAATAAAGATACCAATCATACACAGATTGGTACATTATTCTAGAACTGTCATGAAAGTGTGACAATCACACTCCATTGAAGAATTTCCATTTAGTACGTTATCATGGAAAAAGAATACGAGTATCCTTATTTTTCAATATTCTCTAACACAGCTCTGTGGTTTCATTTATTTGCGTTTAATGGTCGATCTTTAAATGCGTCCGGTTACGTTTTCCAATTATGTGGATGGGCTCGAGGTGGTGCCTGGTTGCCCTGTGCTTGAGATGCTTGTGATGGAATCATATCAAGCAAATATTGGCGTTGCAAGTCTGCCGCTTGTCGCTGTAATTCTGCGAGACCTTTTCCGCCAGCTTGCGCCATCGCTATTTGGTAGGGATATAATATCGAGGTAAATGGTGGCATCATGTGAGCAGGAAGAGGTTGATGAGGTGGCAGGCCTGGTACTGGATTTTTTGCCAGTTCTGAAAATAGGATCGACCATATTTTTATTTTTAACTGTAAATTTTAAATGTAAAGTTTTCAACAAAAAAGGATTTGGAAATTACCTCTGAGCAACTGTTGTTGTAAGGCAGCCGCAGCAGCGTGATGTGGGCTGAATTTTCCGCTTTCTGCCAATTTAACAAGAGGATGCTCTTGTAACTTGGGTGCTGGTGGAGTTGGTGCTAGTGTCGGTGCCGGTGGAACTTGTGGTGGAGGGGCTGGTGGTGTTGCTACTCTTCTCGTAGGAGTAGCTGCTTTAGGAACTGGTTTAGGAGCTGGTGGGTCTGGGCTTGGGCACGCTGCTTGCGCCAACCTTTGCTCTATTTCTTGTTCCTGCTGCAGTGCTTTCACAAATGCTGTTTTTAACCTTTAAATACATACATCATGTTAATCATCTTAATAAGATATATCATTAAATTTCTATTTTGTAAATTTAAAGTTTACCAACCGATTAGTATGCTCTGCTTTAAGAGCCTTTTTAACATTAGTAGTTACACAATGTTCGCATATGACTCGAGGATCACGACCTGCCGGAGGTCTTTGGAAAGTTGCATGTTGCCCTCTTGGACCTTCTTTTTTACCGCCAGTCACAGGCTTTTCCCATTTCCACACTGGTGTGAAATCCGTTTTACATTGAGTACACTCAAACGGTTCCGGAGGTGGTGGAATAGCTGGTTCTTTAGTGATAAAATCAACTACATGCTCCAGACCCACCAAGTATATAAATTCCGTATTAGACGGATTTGGCACAAAGTGCATCTCCGGTGGCGGAGGTTTCGGAGGCGGTATTTGTAACAAGGTCTTTTCGAGTTGTTTTCTTAAAGCCAATTTAGCAGCTGCCTGACGTTGTGCAGGTGTTTGATTATCATCCCTTGATCTTTCCTGTGGTTTTAAAAATAAACATTAGATTTATAGAAAAAGATAAGGCCTTTAATAAATTCGATTGTAAATTCTCTATAAAATAAAATATTAATGTTACAAGAAATACAGAAATAAAAAGAAAAGAAAAGACAGGAAGGAAAATGGAAGTGTAAGTGGATTAAATACAGATACACAAAATGACATGGCTGTTAGGAAGGCAAAAGAAAGTCGACATGACATTTAATAAAAAGTTAGATTGACAAGAGACTAAACATATACTTTGACTAGTGGATATACCTGCTCTGAAATCACAGGTGTGCTTAAGGATGCGGTGGTTTTATTTTCTTGAGGTCCAACAAGCAGCTTTGTGTTTACAAAAACACAATTATGGTTATTTACATAGTTCACAAATAATGTAAACAAGTATTTGTAAAATATAATATATACATATAAAGTGTAACACTTTGAATATTTATTCATAAAAATTCTATATATATATACATACATATATATATATATATATATATAAAATAGCAAATGATATTTTGTACCTTACTTACTTGATGTGCTGGAGTGGGTGTTGGATCTTTTGTGGACCTTTCAGTTCTGTCTGCAGGTGCATGATAATTTGATACATTTGGCGTCGCACTAGGTGGCCTGCCTCTAGGATGAGGTGGTTGTGGTATGACCATGTTAGGTGGCATTCCAGTACTAGAAGTAGAACTTCGTCCAACCGTTGGAGGTAACAACATTCCTGGCGGTGGTGCATGTAAACTACTGCTTCTACTGGGTGCAGGTTGTCCTCTAAGCAAAGGTGGTGGTGCCTTGCCTGTCCTATGACTGGAAACAGGTACGTTACTTCGATAATCGGACGTAAATATATGTTTTATTATACATGTATGCAACAAAATTCAATTAGAATATTACCTATGAGGAGCTGGTTGTACTGTAACTGGAGGGGGTAATTTACTGGGTACTTTAGGGACAGCAGCAATGTTTTCTTTCAGTTGCTGAGATTGCCTCAATTTCTTCAGTAATACCAATTTCATTTCTTCAGATCTAAGTTCCTCCCTTAACTTTCTAAGTGTTCTCTCACGTTCAGCCAATTCATCTGATGATAATTCTTTTATTGGAGGTAAAGGAGGCATATCACCTAATAGATAGAAGTTTTTAATGTTATTAGGTATAGTTATGTAAGAAAGGAACATATTTAGGCATAGAACTGAGATTATAAATAATTGTACTATTTTTCTAATTAACCTTCATCACTATCTGCATTTCCATTCACATAACCATTTATTCTACGTTCATCAGGAGTTTCTGCATAACTTATTTCAATTCTAGGTCTAAGATTACGACGTGTTTTCCTGTCATCTCCAGACTTGGGAGCCAAAATGCCTCTTGCTGCATTCTGAATATTACGTGCTTCTGGCATGTTGTTATCCACATTAGGACTTGAAGAAAAGTGAACACCTAAATCTAATGGAACTCCTACATCACCAGAGTTAACAGTTATCGATGGAGAATTTCTCCTGCTACTGCTGCAAAAAACATATATTATTTCGTGACAAAACTTATATCATGACAAATTTCATAATGTAATAAAAACAATATAAAGCTATATACATTAAATGAAGAGTGAGGACTGTAAAAAATTTCATTTGAAAAAAGAATAATCTATTTTTATGTAAGAACTTCTATTTGACATTAGTGATAAGAACTTGTTTTTTTAAAAGGTACGTTATCATAAAATATTACAATGTATTATTAACATCCAGTTTTCATAACTATAATGTAAAACAGTAACCTCATTCTGTAATCAGAGTAACGTAAACAACAGCA
The DNA here is from genome assembly GCA_014737475.1 of Bombus confusus. Lineage (NCBI taxonomy): Eukaryota > Metazoa > Arthropoda > Insecta > Hymenoptera > Apidae > Bombus > Bombus confusus. The sequence goes on from JACXIV010000099.1 coordinate 209,771, forward strand.
ATTTAATACTGACATAGTTCTCAACCCTGTATCAATATACGACATTATAATCAATCAACGCAAAATTAAAAAAACAGAGGGGAGAAAAAATGGAAGTTTCTTTCAATTTACCTAACACTCAAGTCAACAACCACATCCCCGTCCAAATCCATGGCTTCCATTCTTTCAAATTCAGCAACTCTACAAAAACACACAAGTACTTATTTATAACACGATTTATGTGGTTCGTTTCGATTCGATCGATTCTGAAACAATAACGACACACACGACGAATGCGTATACGCTTACAAAGGACTAGAAAAAAAGAATAAGAAAAAAAACATTACAAGGAACAAGGTGAGAGTACGAAAGTAATGAGACAGAGCGTTTCATGATGCTGAAATGATTTCAAAGTTCATAGAAAAAGATTCACAGCGCGGAATAAAAATAACTGGGTTACCAAAAATTTCCGTTCGAGCATTCCGTTTCATATGCACCGGAGCATCGTGGTTCTCTGCTCTTCCCTCTTTTTATTTCGAAGGCAGGTTGCGCCTCGGCTTGCAAAGGACGCAATCACAACACCACAGTATAACACTACCGGTAACGCGATTAATTTCGCGGTAGTTGAAACGGTTGATAAAAAGATCGTGTTCGGTTTGCAAGGCGATCGGCCGATATCCACGGAAGCAAATGTCCTAACCTAACCTCTCGTGGCATTCAAAGACGTTCAAAGAAGGGAATATATCGGTTGTTCGAGATCGTGCACGAGGATATTGGCGCGCTTTACTGAGGCTACCGACAGCACAATACGCTGCGTGCTCTTTCCTTTCAATTTTTCTTCAGCGAAAACTTTTATCTCCGAAGGAAGAGCTTGATGGCAATGGCGAAAATCGAAGAATTGAATTTGATGCTTCGGAAGTGGCGTCTCGGCACAATGGCAGCTAAGCGTAGCGGTACAAGACTGTGGAAGGGGGAGAAGGGTGCCGTGTACTGTGAGGGGAGAGGTACGGTCGCACATTAATTATTTCTTCCCTCACCCCCCGTCGTCGGGTCTCGCTACCCCCTACCACCGAGTCAGCCACTCACCCACACGAACGGCATCGGGAACGGGCTAGAAACCAATCTCTCTTTCTCTTTTCCTCCGTACTCCCTTCCCTACAAATATCACTCTCTCTCACTCGTTTCTCTCTCTCTGCGGATTTTCCCGAATTTCGTCTCCGTACTTCTCTCCCTTTCCCTCACTCCTCCCTCGCACCCTTATGCCCTACGGGAAATCGATTTTTCGACGGAGTCCCCACTGCCGGCCTTCCCGACCAGAGGGACGAAGGAGTTGCAATGTTTTTGCAACGTATTTCATATCGTCCACGCATCTCGTAATTACTATTGTATCAAGAAACCAAGCGCGACCTCTAGGTGATACGATCTATTATCTATATGTTTTATTGCACAGTTCTTGATGTGATTCTAAATGGACAGATATTTGATGATTGCTTCTATAAATAAGGTTTTTTTTAAATGGTGGTATCTTATGCAAACGTGATTTTAGATCGTCTTAATGGCCAAAGAATTAACTAGTTCACGGAGTTTCTCTCGGATCTCCCGCCTTGCACACTTTCCAGATCACGTGACGGTGTAAGGATCTCTAAACTCGAGAATTTATGTCAACATCTTTCATTCACGTTTTATGACATTACTATTTTACCAATGAGGAAATAATATATGTAAAAATAAGTAATGTATAATTGCATTGATATTTGATTTTTTTCGATAAATGTAGTATAATCATATCTTTTTTTAAATTTCCAATTATGAATCGTTATAAAAATTGTTCATATTCTTTTCAATTGTATTTTGTTTTCATATGTTGTAGTTGAAAACTATGAAACAAGTGTAATGCGTGAATTTTAAAGCGACCTACGACAATCTTCGACTTTCTTTGACTTAACCTAATAAATGTATTCCATCGTTATGATAAATCGGCACACTAATTTTGTCTTAGAGTAAATTACTTGAAAACGAACTAAATTACAACAGGAACTGTACTTTATCGCTTGTATTTAACTAAACGCACGTGCAAACGATTAAAAAAGTAACCGTAAAAATAGAAAAAGCTACACGATCATGTAACAGTAATTCGATGTCCCATGTTTCTATTCTAAATATATTATTCTAACATTACGTTATCAATAAAAATATTGGAATTCATTATTCCAAGGAAAAAATTTGAATCATTCAATGATAGTTAACGCTAGAAATACCACAGTTGTCAAAATTCGTAATTCTTCGTAGGAATTTTATAAATTTACAATGGTGCATTTTTAGGAACTTTTTGTAATTTTTGATAAAGTATATGGGGATGCTTCGTTTGTTTCCGCTATACTCTTTACTTTGATTGTATAATTTCGATTTAATTTTCTTTGGTAGAAATTTTGTACTTTAATCGTCGGTAGTTCTAGCGTTAATCAGGCGTGCAGTTGAAAATATCGGTGGCTGAGTGTCGAACGAGGCAACACGAACGCTGACTGGCGACGTGTGACGCCAACTCGCACAACGGCGACACGCGACTCTTTATATTTCCGCGTGCACAACATATTTGCTACTACATTGATAATCGCACCTTCTCCGAAGGAACGAATGCACGGAGTATTTTGACCCCCACACACACGCCTACGCCTCCCGCGTTCAGGAAGGCACCAACGTACCTGAGAGGAGGTCAATGAAAAAGTTGATCCGAATTTGTGTAAATCGGCTTGACATGCAAAGGCAGTTGATTCTTGAACATAAAACGGACGTACAAATGGGGCACAATCAGGCAGGTAGAGACTAGTGTAGATAGGCGGCAGGCAAAGACGACAACCAAGAGAAGAAGCAGGTAGAGAGGTACGCTGTTAGGCAGATAGTTAGGCAGGCAAGGCGGTCTGGTCGCTTTCCACTCCACTTCACTCCACTCCACTACGATATATTACTCTATACTATCGCTTACGTACAATGACATGGCGCACACGACATACCGCAGTCAGTGTACGCATACACTTCACTTCTCTTGAGTGTCCCTCCCTATCACGAGCACACTTCACCGCCTCGCGATCATATACGCGCGATTTCCGCATGTTTTCGTGAATCTTTTTCGTCTGGCGTACCCGCACATTGTTTTAACCATGTCCCTTGCGGCTTCCTCTAAACTGTGGCTGAACCAACTCCGTGTTGTAACAGACACGAAAACAAAATATGTACGTATACACAGAGAAAGAGAGAAAGAAAGTCTGATTAAATGGACAGGGGATGACGCGTGCCAGCAGTAACCGCGAAAACGTTCGTGACGATACGCGAATCCCAGACACCAACCTTGAGCTGCTACCTTCCGCGCAAGGAGAAAAAATTCACACCGCCTCTGCGCAAAAATTAACGAGAGTGATTCAATATGGCGGCCTTGTCCGCCGTTGATGTCTTCCCCTCCTCCATCGCTCGTTTCGCCGGGCATCGTCGCCGTCGTCACTCCCCTGCCCCTGTCGCTGTCTCTGTCTCTGCATCGGAGGTGTAATGCCGTCGAGTGTATAGAGGTAAAGAGGGGACCCAGGGGCGAAGGGACGGTGGTACGGTTGAGCGGGAAGAATGGGAGAGAGAAGGGAGGTAGACAGTGGATCTTGTCGCCCCCGTTGGCCCCTGGTATCGTTTGTCGGGAAAGCGCCGCCAGCTACGGGGCTTACCGGAAGCACCCCACGGACTTTGTAAATGCGCTACGAAAGGGGCTTGACAGTCGTCTAAACAAATCCACGTGCTTCTGCGCATTCCCTTCTCTTTTGAACTTACTCCGGTAACCGCCAATCGAGCCACAGCTATCTAGTATTGGAGGGCATTTCAAATCGAACTGAGTTCAACTTAACACGCCGCCGATTGTGTGGATTAAGACTCGCTATGTATGATGATCATCACGCGTTGTTTTTTTTATGAATTATGTGTGATTGTATTCTTGTTAAATCTAGGCAGCTGTGAAGTATAGGTAGTTTCAAATAATAAGATAATTCTTATCTTGTATTTTATGTAATTGTATAGGACGTGTGAAATAAATGTGTGATAATATTCAAATCAAAAACTAGACCATTTGACAAAACAAAAATTATAAAAATAAATATATAGAATATATCCTTCCTTTTTGTTAACAATAAATACTTTATGCCTATTATAAAAATATTTTTTTATTGCCAAGAAGAATTGGAACAAATTTATGAATTTAGTTCAGGGGTGACTAAATAATAAAAAATAAATTAAACAAAATATAGTTTGCGTATATAATTTTTTCAGATTTTTCATAAAATGACTATAAGCATTGTTACTATACGTATATTTTTTGAAAACTTCCAATTTGATTCTGTCCTTTACAATAATGTGATTAATTAACGATTCTCGATAATAATTCACAGTGCAAATTTATTTTTCGATACTATTATTAAGAATAAGTTTCGCTATATGTATTTACTTAAATCCTCATAATTATATACTTTGAACTTGGGAAAAAATGGTTGACGAAAATGTTTCCATTTACTTGCGATTTGACACTGAAACATCTAATAGCAGATAAGTGGTAATCGGATTAACTACCATAAGAAGTTAAAAGATAACGCTGTAAAGCTTAGATTCACATTGGGACAAATTTTTCAGAAAAAATAAATTTCACAAAAGATTATTATAAACAAATGGTATTAATCATAAGTAAAAAGTTATTCAGATACAAATTTTTAATTCTACCTTTACCTTCTCTTATCAATTATCGATAGATATCAACAGGTACAGAGACAAACACAAATCGCTTTATGCCATGCACAATTTATTAATCGATCGATACATTTTTAAAAATTGATTGATACTTGCGAAAACATTTGATTTCTATAATCGAAGAAGTGGTGTATAAATCATAGACCGGCGTACAATTCTACGGGATGTTGAAGTTGAAAGAATACTGATATTTGTTTGTTTTCTTTTCTTTTACGTGACGATATTAACGGTTTTGCATGTTACAAATGCTTTTTCGGAGGTTATGTAGTCCACATACGAAAGAAAAAGATGAAGAACAACAGAAATGGACAGTCGTTAATGATCGTGGACAATTACAGCTGCGTTACAAATGATCGATTCTCAAATCGTTCGTGACAAATGTTCCAACGACCAGTTCCGGTTCTTCTCCTCGAAATATACCTTTTCAGTCCAAGAAAGGTACACTTTCAGGAATACGAAAATGAAAACTCTTCTGTCACGAATGATAGGAAAAGCCGGCGTTGTAACTTGATTGGAAAGACAACAGGCGCAATACACGAGTATTTATAAATACACATACTTCGCTGTAACAGATTACAAAACGGATCGAAGAATAAAAGTACGTATTTTCAAAAAGGAACGTACTGTATGCAAATTACTTTATCATTCTATGTCGCTCAACAGGAGTGGAACAGACATACGGGCAAGCGGAGAATTCGACAAAAATCGGAATCTTTCATCATTTTAATGATATTGTAAAAAATGTTGAATATTTAGAAAAAAAAGTTTTCTTCAAAACGAAAATATTTCTCAAGTAAAGATATACTTATAAATTTATATTTATACAGTTGATATTTCGATATTTGTTTATTGTCCGGCTTCCCCAATTCGTATGCATCTTTGAAGTGGTTTTACCGGAATACGCAGATGGAAAAACAGAATACGATGAACACATATGCGCGCACGTGTGTGTGTGTGTGTGTGTGTGTGACATCTACGTATATGTAGTTCGTGTGCGGGTATCTCTACATATAATATAATATGTATATGCTTATAGTAGCTCATTTGTAGAAACCTTTTATGAATACGTCATGTATATATGAAGTATTCTGAAATTTCATTACTGTAACGAAGACCGATTATCATGGCTATATTGGTAAAGCATAAAACAAATCTGAAAATATGCACAAAACCTACAAATATATACATATTTCGTAAAGGTCACAAGGTATTTAAACAACCAATTTCTGTATTATTTTGATAATCCTCAATACTCAATAGGGCCACCTTTATCACTTATAATATATTTAAGATGACTGCTGTTGCTTTGTATTAATAAATTAATCTAAATTAATGGATATTTTGTAACTTCTATATACATTTTCAGATTGATTTCAATAATTTTACCAATACAATCATGACAGTCGTGTCTCATTACAGTGATAATGAAATTTGAAAATGTTTTATGTAACAGATATAGCATGTACATAAAAGTTTTCTATACTAAATGTTTTAATATGGTAAGCTACTGTATACATGTCGAGATGTATGTCGACCTTTCCGTTGTCCAATAATAATCCCATCTACTTTGCCACCGAGTTGATCGCACGAAGAAGAGAATGTTACAAAATCAGGTACCACGTTGAATACCGACGAATGTATAGTCGGCTTCGCGAACGTTCCGCGGATACATATATATATACACATCGATAGTCGGAATATATATACCTGGGTATTAATTGCTCCAAACAAGCGTGCCTATCCTATACACTTTCCTCCTATATTACGCTCGTAAGGTAACCGTGAGGCACGATGGGTTTTTGTCTTGTTTTTCTTTTTCTGTTTCCCACATTGCCACGTGAACTACAGAGGAAACAAGTTTTTCACGTGCAAAAAACAGAGAAGTAGGACCGCGAAAGGTCGAGGACAGCGAACTTCATTTTGCAACGTTTATACGATATCGACATCAAAATGTTGCAACGAAAAATCCTCTTCCTATCTATGTAACTCGTGTCTCATGAATAATGGCGCATCGAACAAGTTCAACGCACTATTCGTTAAAAATCCTTTGTTGACTGGATTAACACGTTGATTACCATGCAAATTTTATATTGTATTTTACGTTGGGAACACAGTATAATTACACTTATATTAACATAACATAATTACATAACATAATTGTGAATTTTTATGTGTTTACCTATAAGAAATTTGAAAGTTCAAAATTGTACAGAATGCACATAACATGAAAAAATATATAAAATACCCAAAGTATAGTGTTTTCTATAAAACAATTTTCTACCGAGGTTTTACTTTTTTAATTCTATTCTCAAAAATATAAATTTGCATAAAAATCCGGTCTAACCATAACATTCAATTTTTGAGAAATATTACATACATTTTAATTGTGTACCTTTCTCTGATGATTTTATCTAAATCATTCACATTGTTGAAAATTTACTAGTCCATGAAACTTATCTTATCTTAATTATCCTAAAAAGTTTAGTAAAACGTGGGTCACTGATGACCACCGTGGCAGTCAACGTGTTAAGATTGACTTCGAGTTACATAACTCTTTTGCATCTTCCGCTATTCGATCGATTCACTTTTCACGACGTTCCATTAGGTTCGTAGACTCTCTCGGTGCCGAAACGTGCGTTCTAACGGTTTGCGGGAAGCAAGAATTTCGAGCCGATCAGTACGTGCAGTAAACGCCCATTGGCGTTCGGCAGATATGGACAACGAATACAATAACGTTTCTTGCGTCGAGACACATCCAATCGTTTTGTACCTACATATTATAACACCAGAAAGAATCAAATCTCTCGCTACAATACAGCTTCCTGAGTATAGTTTGACATATTTTGTAATATTTTTTCGATTACAAAAAATAATTACATACTGACAAGTAGATTGCGGATGTTTGTGCATTCATAGAAAGTTTGGAGATGTCAAAATGCATAGAATGCATGTATTATGTAAAAATACATAAAACATCCAAAATATAGTTAATCGTCATATCTAATATTTAGTGAATGAAACAAACTTCTGTCAAACATCTACTTTTTTTAATTTATTCATAAACTCGCACGAAAATCCGCATTCTACTGAGAAGATGTTGGAAACTAAATAACTTCTTCATGGTTTAATTTAGAAGTCGAATTTGTGACATGAGCTTAGTTTGAACACTAAACGCTCGGCAGCGAGAGTTCAACTGTACAAAGCGTAAATAACACCTGTTATTCAATCCATAGAAAAACGTATTAAGAAAAACATAATGGAACTCCGTTTAATTTTCATTTTTAACCCGATATACAAGTTTCCTTTTCTTCTTCTCCGTATTTTAAAAACATCGTTTAATAAATAATAAACGACTTTAAATTAGAGACACACCGATGTTTACGATATCACTCGTTCGCGGCGCTACGAGATTACACACGGAAAACACGAGCATAAACGCAAAGTCAGTTTTGTAATCAACTTGCCAACTTAAATTCAAGCAACGACCTTGAGGACTCAGAAAAAGCGTCTCGTAAGCATCGTTTACACACACACGCACACATATACAATTTCTTTGTTAACTTTGTATCATCAAATAAAATAGCTTGGAAAAAGAAAAACAATAGCGATTATAAGTATATATATATTAATACGTAGAGATACATATTACATGGAGATTGGTTCCTTTTTAGACAAGATTTCGCGACGAATCGCAAGTAACAGTAAAAGGAGACTTTCTTTGATTTTCTTCCTCCCACCCTTGCCCCTGTTTAAACCTTCATTGGATTTTTACCGTGTCAACAAAAAATAAAGTTGTCCGCGTTATATTCGATTTATTTCCGCGAATCACACGTTGATACACTCTACGAATTCTTCAAACGTTACCTAAATTCGATGTTGAATCGATATCATGAAAGAAAGATTCGTTAGGAGAACCAAAAACAGTAGGCACCATATAACGTGATAAAAAAATTGCTACTGCCTTTGCATAACATAACTTAGAAAATAACAATGAAAGCGAAATGAAATACTTTTGAAGGAAATAGCACCAGAAAAAATGTTTACAATAATAAAAATACAAATCATGAAACTAAAGAAAATTCAACCAATGAAAAAGTTACTAATATCCGAAAAGTGATGTCAAAATTAATTTTAAACGATGAGAGTGATAACATTTGAACTTCACCTACAGTTTTATTTTGCACATGTAGTGATATATATACGTTCCATACATATAGTAAAGAAAACTTTACTCTTTAAAAATAAACTAAAATACATATTATCTTCTATTATATTAAACAAAACTTTTTACTTAATTTTAACTTTTCACGTTTTGAGTCTCGTATAATACAGAACGTACCTCCCGCGTTATAGGGGGTCCTACTGTACTTGGAAAATAAAAAGTAAACGAATAATTTGAATATAAAGTTGAAATACCAAAGAAGAAATAAGCGTGTGCTATTGTACCACGCGTGTCATACTCTTTCTTCCGAGATATCTTGAAGACATAAGAACCATCGAAATACGAGTTAGAAATCAATGACTTGAGATTGGAGAATGCCATCAACAACGCGGAAGAAAATAATGGAACAGGTGCACTAGACACGGCTCGCTTGACGCGTTTAGATATCGCACGCTCAGTCTCGAAAATAGTAAGTCCAAACACCGTCGCATTCATCTTTCTAACGCGATACAACATCGAGTCACTGTTTTTACGCATTTAATTCGATCGAAACGTTATTCGGCTACACACATATATATCGTTACTATTATATGTATAAACATCAACCTCTGAAACACCGAGATTACGAAAAAATCAATGCTCGACCGGAGAACGAATTCTTCGCTCAAGGTATATGTATATATTCAACTTCATTTTTCTTTCTTTTTTTTTGTTGAACATATTTGGAGAGAACATTTATAAAGTTATATGTAATTTTTTTTTTCTTTTACAATAGTGTATCGAATTCTACGTGAGATACTTCCAAGTGCACTAAATGGGTTCGAAACACGTTGTGCCTACGACGACTAAAAAAGTGTGACAGAGGCCACGATTTTATCCGTGGCATTCAACATGGTAACCATCGTGTTTTTTCGGTCTATCTCTCCCTTTGTCTGAAATCACGCGGAGAGAATGTCCGATTTAACACTTTAACTCGCACGCGGTGGACGTGTAGCACGCGTACATTTCACTGTTAAAAAACCGCGGCGAAACCGATTAAAGTATTAACCGCAATGGAATCGTACAATATACGCTGTTAAACGCGTCCTTATAAGGAAGAATTAGATAGACTTACACCCGAAATACGCGATAGAAGCGATATTCCTATGGGCATGCCTCCTGCGGAACGTGGTGAAATTAACCGTTTAAGAACCAAGCAGAAAAATAATGTGTTGAAGTTGTGTAAACCAACATTATTATAAAGCACAAATACGGTAAATTATTCTCTCCTCCAAGAGAATTTCTACAATTTGAACAAAGCAATTTATCATATATTAATATAAAATACTTTACTTTCCTTAAATCTTACAAATTTATCGGATCTACGTACATATATGGAAGAAAAAATGGCAATGAAAAAAATATCGAGCAAATTCGTGAAACTTCTTTTTATAATTGCAATGTGCATTAGATGAAATTTAATAATGTAAGTTGCCTAAATAGAAGTTACAAATATAAGACATTACGTGAACCCAACTTTGGTCCTTAATAGGTTAAGTATTAACCGGACGAAAAAGAGATCAAATCCCTGAACATAATCGAAAATGCAAATTTTTATATCGACGCGATATTGCACAAGAGAATCGATCTATATCTCAATAGAAAGATTGAACTAAATGCTATCTCGTAACGCACTACTAAACTATATATTATTTTGTCTCGTTAAATATGGAACGCTGACGCGACACCGATGCAAGCTCGCTTCGATGAGTACGAAACCGATTGAGCACTGTTTTACGTTGAAAAGTATATTTGGATCATCCATACGAAACGATTTCGAGCGTTTCTTTTTTTTTTTTTTCTCGGAATAAAACATCAGCGAGCGATGAATTCCGGAGGCGATATGGCATCGAGAGCCGAGGAAATATATTAATACGACGCGAAGCGATTCTATACTTCGCGGAAAAATTCTTCGGACGTTACGCGGTTAATAACGTGTCAAACGCGTCAAGATAACGTTATCCCATCGGCGAACGATCTTTCGTATGCATTCTTGTAAGTAGTTTAGTGCACGGGATATTGTTAATTGTACAACGGTTTTGAGTTTCGTATTTTCTCGACGATTATCGACGGGGAAAACGACCCGACATATCGTAAAACGTAGAAACTAAATCGAATCTGAACTATCCGGTATCAGGGTGATCGCTGTTCGGCGTGGGACGCGTCATTTAAAGCCCTGTTTCCACTGAAGCGACAACGCTGAATTTTGCATTGCTGTTCCTGTCTCTTGAGAAAGTCGCTGCTTGTTGTCGACTATTGCTTCAGTGCGAACAAAAAATTTTTGTAATATTACTGTTCGTTGAAAATATTTTGGAACATGCAATAACAAGGGGCAAAAGAAGTTCCTCTTTATTGCCTCAGTGCAGACAGAGCTTAACGTTATTCAGTTTCGAAACCCCAATTTAGCAAATACGATGACCGTGATTAAAAATGCGTAATCACATCGTATGTGTTTTTCTTTTCCTCTTTCCTTCTTTCTTTCTATTTTTTTTTTTTCTTTTTTTCTTTGATACATATGCATGCGTCTCTAGAGCTAGGACTTCAATTAATTCACGAACAAATATAACACGGCGACGTTTATTTTGGGCCCAGTCATGTTCATTTTTTTTTTCTAATTTCTTCATTTTTTACTTCGCAAATGTTTCTCTCTTCTTTTATTCTCATGGAAGATACTTTATCGGCAGAGTTCGTTCCGCCTTATCTCGCGAAAAATAGCCTGCTCGCGTTTTGTTACCTCAGCCCTTATTAACTTATATACAAATATCAAACGCTGCGTTTTGGTAAATATTGTTCTAAGCACTTGTTACGTATCGAGTGAGGAGTTACGGAATATCGTTTCTCTCTCTTTGTCGTTTATGACGGTTGTTGCACAGTGCGGATTCTCGAACAAACCTCAAGACGATTCAACTTTTTTAGTGAAACAGACGGTGGTAATAAAATAACCGAGAATATATATATATATATTAACGTTACGTAAAATTATTAACCCGCATTTTTCATGTTATCCTATCGAGTTTATCGGTCTACATGTGTCGTTCATTGTTTATCTATATATATATATATACGACGTTTGAACGATATCATTTACACACATACTATAATATTCCCTTGCCTTTTGCGAAAGTTTTATCCTGTTTAGTTTCTCCGTCCAATGCGGAACCATCCTTTCCAATTTTTGCATTTTTACCGTTATGTTCCATAACGCCCGCCTCGTTCGATTGGAATGGATTATACACGTATTTGTAAATTATATATAACATATATCTATATATCTATCTATATATAGATATATATATATACAATTATATATATATATAATTATATATATATAATTATATATACATATATCTGTGTATGTATATATATTATATAGATATATATGTATATGTAAAAAAAGACAAGAAAAGAAAAACGATACTGGTACTGTGTTTGAAAAGCGTTTTACAATCCCATAAAACGAATCATCGAACGAACTACATACATCGAACCGAATGCCTTGAACACCTTGTTCGTGTGGGATGAGTTATTCGTAATGCCGGCTTCGTTCTATCGTATTTAAGCAATGTAAAATATCTTTTTTTCTTTTCTTTAGGAACTTATAATACTACTCGTGGTGTACGACGTCCTGACTTTATCCCGAGTTATCATGTGGGCATGATGAAGGCGGGTTTTTTTTAGTTCTTGGTATAGTTTCACGATCTTTGCGTATCTTCGAATACAATTGATGGAAATTCACGTATATATGTGTACGTTGGTTGTGGATAGATCATTAGATCTTTTTATAGAATCAACGCAACGACTATTCTTTGCTTGAAATTAATCATAGTACTAAATTAACTATACATATGTATATATATATATGTATACATACTACAGCGTTGCGATACCATACAACAGACAGTGGCGTGGAATGTCTGGTTCGCTTAAGTAACGTTCTATATAGTTTAGTATGGTATGGCTTTACTTATTACTCGAAGAATCGCAAACATCAAGAACCCTTCATTAGTTTTTCCCATCGGTCGAATGTTTCTCGTTGAGATAATAGCACGAGCGTTCATCGAAACCCACATGACGATCGAATGCGTTCGCTCCTTAAACAAGGATACGACAAGACGGTAACCACTACAATAGTTAGACCGGGCTATCTCGTCGAAAGACAGTCTGTATCTGTCGATTAGTCATACGCACGACGAATATTATTTTCGCACGAAAGATCTTCTAAAAGCATTTCTATACGCATTTTGTTTTTCTTTTGTAGGAATTGCATGTCTCGCGTATTGTTTCCCTAATACACACAGGGTTCCGTCTTTTACTTATATTATTCCCTCCTATTGTGTTGCATTTTGTTTTAATGTTTTTTCCTACTTTATGTTCTCTTACTATATCATTTAACGCATGCTTGTTTTTTCTCACTTCCTCTCTTTCGCCACCTTTTCTCTCTCTCTCTTTCTCTCTCTCCCTCTCTTTCTCCCGAGCACCCTTTCTAAGATTTTATGTTTTGTATCACAGATGTTTTGTTCTCAATTTATCGCCACCCCTTTTGTATCTATAGCCCACTCGGTAATAACGCTAGCAGGAGAACATTCGCCTCATTATCTCTCCCTTTATGCTTTTCCGTGAACGCACAATCGCCGCGTTACTTCTGTTATTTTCTTCTCGTATTCTTCTTTTATTTTCCCCTTCAATTTGTTTGTCTTTGTATGTTCTCTCGCTAAGCCGAAATGATATTATGATCACAGCTCTCGTCTTGCCATTACGCGCAAGAATACACGATTCACACTAAGGCCTGCCTTAGTACAAAAATATACATTCGCTTCTTAAAAAATAGATCTTAGCATTCTGTACTGGCTAGCGCTCGTTTGATATTTTACAGTATTTTGATTCTTGGCAGGCTGTCTTATAGGTTAGTATTTATCGGCTACGAGAACCATCTTCGAGTGAGCTTTCGTTATTTCTTCCTCTCCCTTTCTCTTCAATGAAGCACTTATCCGATCTAAACACTAGCTGGTGCACCATCCCTTTGTTTCTTTTTTTTTACTTTTTAATTAATTTTTTTAACGACTCGCATATTCATAAATTGATGTCCGCGTGGGTCAATCAGGGGGCGAATCGACGAGTGCCACGAGCTAAGACGGAAAGCTAAGGGACCTAAGAAAGGAAAGACGAGCAACAATCATCGAGACAAGCGTTATCGACAATAGGTAAAATCGATGTGAACAAATTCGTTCCGACGCGATTCGCGAACGATGCTTTCCGTTTAGTCGGGATCGTCCTTGCTTTATGAATATGAAGTCGGACGTTGGCTAGACGTGCGGACCGCCTAACTGTGGTTATACCTTCCCCAGTAGGTTCAGTCTTATGCTTGGTTTGTCATTCGCGTTTATATCGATATATATGCGTATAGTTGGGTTGTGTCCATTTGGTTAAGCGACCGCACGAATGCCGAATTGTCTTCTTCTTCTATATGACTTTGTACACAGGATTCGCAGAGATGGTACTACGTATCACCTGACGTTTGTTTGTTTGCTTGCTATTTTTACTCATTTGGATAACTTTCGTTCTTACATCCGAACGCGTATCTCATCTTTTCTCGTTTAAATTTCGTTCTCTTTCATACGTTATCATTATTTTCGCAACGTCATATGTTCTTTCACACTGTTCTTTCTCTCTCTCTCTCTTTCTCTCTCACTCTCTCTTTCTCTCGACTCACACGTCGGGCACCGCGCCCGCGAGTATACTGTTTATGCGGGACTTCGTTTGATTAAAAAACAAAAAGAAAATAATATTAATAATAATAATAGTAATAGTAATAAAAACGACAAAAATATATACGAGGAATAAAAAAAGAAAAGAGAAAAAAGACTTCGTAAATAACATTTGGCCCGTCCGCACAACGTCAATGGTCGGCGAACAATAATGAGTTCGCGAGAGTGTTTTTTCTATATATAGATAATGAATAACCGTCGATTCACCGTTTTGTAAAAATTTTCTGACTTCAAAAAATACACGCGCACGGAATACGAAATGAAAGGGCATGAGTTATACCTTAACTTGTCAGTCATTTTTTGGCGAGAAACAAGCAGGTGTTGCAGCAAATCGCCGAAAAATGTCCATTAAGGTGACTATGATTAGTTTTCTTTAGTGGTGGCTGTCGCGTGTCAAATTTTTTTCGGCAGATTTATCCTTACCGCGACTCAGGTACATGAGATACATGTTAACCCTCGCTTGGCGGTTGCTGGATCATTTCTGACTCGAGCATCAAATATTTACTTTGTAATGACAAAACAAAATGACGAAAAGAGTAAACGAACACGCGTTAACGTGATTTAACGTTAACTCATTTACTCTGTAGTGAGATGGCGTGATATAAGATACTTACATAATCTATTTTTTTTAGTTATAATTTACTATAATTATAATATATAATTATATTATAATTATTATATATTTATTATTATAGGCAATCATTTCTTGAGTTTTTTTTGAATTTGGAAACACAAATGGTAAGATCTAGCTGTTTTGTTTATATAGAAAATAATAATAATAATGAAACTAAATTGCATGGATCAGAATTTATCTAGCTATCGCCGTTCGCAAGTTCGAGGGTTAAGGCCCGTTCATTTTGTATAACAGTTTTAAATTGTTTAAAGAAATAGTTTTTTCATTATTTGTGCCTAGCTCTTAATCGATTCATTTTTTTCCTTTTCTCTTTCTCTCGAATAAACCGCTATATATTGCTTTTCCCTTTATCTCACTCTTCTTTCTTTCTTTCCTTTTTTTTCCTTGCATTAAATTCGGGCGCAACTCCGCGATTTCTGCGCGTGTCCAATATTTTAAACGCATGGATGTATATGTACAGAACCACATATAAAAAGCAATAGTACACGTGACTACAAGTACACGACGATGTAATAATTATACAAGGGCTCGAAAAAAAGTAAATAACCTTTCAGAATAATAAACTGTATAGGAGTGCTGTTTTGGTATTGTTCTTTGTGTTTGTGGATCGTTTTCTTTCATTTTCATGTTTCTTTTAAATCTTCGAAATCGTCATTATTAATCGCACGACAGAAATAGATGCATGCGGCATCTGAATATTAACGTTTAAAGTTCGATAGATAATACAGATATACATACATATACACATACACAATTAGTAGCTAATTCCTCTGATTTGTTTTTTTATAGATAAACCTATAATTGCGTTCGTTTTCAGCGGTCGCTAAGAGCACGGTGAAAAGACGGTACTTGGAGGTCGCACAGTTCATCATTAACATCATTGATATTCTCTTTCTTTCTCTTCTTTTTTTTACTAAAGCGACACGCAAAAGTTGTGTATTTGCTGTGTGTCTAACTGTATGTACCACCAAATCAACCGCACTCTTCTCGGCACACATTCATTTAATATTTGTACAAGAGCGTCCGATTGGTTTTGGTATTAAAAATAACCTCGGATCGCTGTTCGACTTCTTATACTTCTGAGTGCATCTTTTGTATTATCGCAACTCGATCGCAAACTCTCTTTTTACGAAGTCCAACATATTTTATTTTTTTTTTCGTTTAGTTACTCTTTCTTACACTGCATGCTCTTGGCGCTCGCTTCGATCTAAATTTCCCATAGAATTGGAAAAATATTTGTTAACATATTTCTACTTACATACATTTGGAATTTCGTTACGCTTTCCAGTGGAACATCGTGAGATCGGTTCTTTCTCTCATCTAGCCTTGTTCTTCTCGTTTCGCGTTGGTTTTAATTGGTAGTATTCCCCTCCACACACATTCAAAATTATTTTCCCGTGATATCAACAGGTATACGTCACATCGAAGGTCCGTTTGGGTGAGACCTTGATCGTCTTGTAAAGCTTTCATTCTTAATATCTATCAAGGATATTATTACACTCGTATATTACATATGCTTCTTTTCTCAATAATATTCATCGATGAGAGGAACGATCACTAATTGTTATTATCTCTCTTATTTTGATCGTTTTGGGATCACCACTGTTAGCAATAAAACGTGACTGCACCACAAATGATTTTTCATAGGAAAAACCAACGAAATACTTTGATATTCGTTTCAATAAACAAAAATAGGGGGTGATTCGTACTTAATTTAGGTACCTCATCGCGGACTCAAGAAAGACGTATTTTAACTATAGCTTATCATGTCCTCATAAGAACTAATAAAATAATTATAAAGGAGAACTTGTGTGCGTTTTTACCCTCGCTGTTTACACACTGGAATTGTGTGATCCTTACCTGACAGGCAACATATCCATCAACTACTGATTTTAAACTACGAATTTACACATGTCCACCGTTTGATGTTACATCCGTAGTTCTCGTAAAAACAATTCTTATAGAAAAATAAAGGATATAACTTTATAACTTTACTTCTGAGAGTGTAGCCTGCCCAGAAATTGTTGATGATGTCGATTAGTAATGTATGGTATCGGGGAGTAATATTTCCTTGGTGCAAATAAAAATTTACTTTTGGTCTTGGAGGACCAAAGGCATGATAACTTCCCTGCTATCACCTTCGAAAGGATTTTTAATAACTGCAGGTAAATCTTCATCGCTCAATGGTTCCCACTGGCTCCCCATTATTTCTTTTATTTCCTATATAATTAAAAACCAGTTAAAAAGAATTTGTAAAATAATTTAGTAATAGTTTTGTTAAATCAAAATCTATATTTAGAAATATCAATATTGAAGATAGACTTACATGTGTAATAGCTTCAGCCTTATGCCAAGATCCAACATCAGTTGCAATGAATCTCTGTGCAAATACTAACGACTTAAGCGAATCTCCACGTAGGCGTGCAATAGCTAACAAATTTTCTTGAGGATATTTGTGGCCTATGAATACAATTTCCATAAGATTGGTACACTTCCATGCAACTAATACTAGTGGATCAGGGCTGCAGCAGAAAAATTTTTAAATTTATACATTAATAAAAAAGTTAAAGGGTAAAATTATAACATAAAACAATGCGTCTTACCTATGAGGATCATTTGCGTCATATGTTGCTGGTTTGTTTTTTACCAAAGGTTGTACTGAATCGATCCATATTAGTGATTTTAAAGTAAGCGAATACCACCTGGATAATCGATGCAATGCTCTAATATTAACATTTTCACAAAATAGTACCTTTAAATGTGTAAGTGGCATGGAAGGACGAAGTATATTTGTATCTAATTTTTCAATACCAACATAAGAATGTATAAGATTTAGTCGCAGCTCGCATTTCGGACTGAAATTGAAGAAACGTAATAAGTCATTTTTCATTGCATTAAAACAATGAAAAATTAACTATACTAATACTTACTTCTTTTGAACAAAACTCTGCCAACTACCGTCAGCTGTTTCTGAAAACCGATAATGCCAACCATGCACATGAATTACAAGCCTTTCCAAGCTACCACTGTTCAATGCCTTTAGCAAAGAATTGGTTAAGAACTCATAATCCAATGTCAAAATAGATAATCTAGCAAATGAATTGAACATATGTCCATAACCAGCATTGAAAATGTTAAAATCATCAGGATCATCCTTAACAGATGCCAAACCAAGAGTTGTCAAGTGCTTTGCCTGGTAGTTACGCAGATGTAATACAATTTGTCTGGCACTTCCTATTAAATCTTCTATGCATCCCAGACTTAGAGCTTCTAAACGATCGGATTTTTTTATAATGTTTATAAGAGAAGAAACCAATGCTTTAGTGCATTTTGCACCATCTTCAGATTCGAATGTACTATTGATAGGTTCCAAAAACAATTTACGAAGTTGCCTATTATATCGTAGCTTTTTCAACAGGGCTAATGTTTCTTTCACACAATAATTTGATATATCACAGATGATTGTAACTTCTTGCACACTAAGTTCGAAATTGCTTGCCAGCCATCTAAAAAAAAATAAAGTAAGAAGTAGAATCTTAGATGTTTAAAAATTTTACATATGTATAGAAAACTTTACATACTTAGTCCATAATATACTGTCTTCATCTTTCAAGACAAATGTGATCTTCTTCCAAAACTGAGGATGAAATAGAGCATATCTCCAATTTCTGCAGACCTATGCAAATTAATTTAGACAAATCATTTCCATTAAACAAATCTATAAAATCTGCGATATCCAAGGAGGTAAACAAATGGTAAATATGTAGCATATATATTTTAAAAGTACCATAGCTCAAAATAATTCAGTCTTATATTAAAATATAAAAACCATTAAAGGGTGATTTCAAAGGCTAAGAATGGAAACATACAAAATTAATATTCAACTACTGTTTGATAATTAATTTTTTGTTAAGTTTCTAAATAGTTTCTCACTTGTCCTTTTTCTTTATTTGACTATATAAAACAATAGAACCATCAAATAAAATGAATACTTAAAATTAATATTCAGAGTATATAATAAACAGGAGAGAGAGAGAGAGAGAGAGAGAGAAAGAGAGAGAAAATAAACCTCAACACAGAGAGTGGTTTAATTACCCACTGTGTTGGTCAGAATTTAAACGGCCTTGAGGGTAAAAAAAATTGAAGATTACCTGGGAGGCTCGTAACCGGCAGTTGTATGGTAAATATGAGAATATTTCCTGTAGAATGATGCTGGGAAGGTTATTCCAGCACAGATTATTGTCCTCTTGCGCCATTTCTGTAGCACGATTTGCACCTTTGTAGGACGAACAGCTGTTTGCCTTTATAGAAGACAGCTGCTCCTCGCACTTTTTTGACACTGCCTTCTCTGTCGCGTCGCTCTCCATCGGATTTTTTAACTGTTCTAAATATACAACATCCCCATTTTCAGCATGTATCATGTTTAATCTTAATATTATCAAACCTATAATCCTTCACTTTTTTTCCTGGCAAATCCTTCGGACTGAGCCACCCGTTTCTTTGAGGTGAGCCCCCTCTACGAATCAAAATAAGAGCCCTGACGTGTATTGCGCTCTACTCGTTAACTTCCAACCACTCCAACTGCCGTTCGCGTACGTATGCTTGTACGCATGGTACGCGTCAAATTCTTTCTTCTGATTGGCCAACGACTACGCATGTCAACTGTGTATTCTTTCTGTGATGTGTGATGTTTGTGTTTAACACACAGTCATTTGACATTATACATAAAGCCTAGTTCCATGTTACAGATAACTTTTTATTTAACATCTTTTGCTAGACCATCAGATTGGTCCTCACAAACAATTTTTAATTTTTCAGAGAAGTTTTATATAAATAATTTAAAATTAAATTTTGTAGATTTATATTTTTGGAAATTTGAATGCAAAGTACAAATTATTTTGTAATGATTTTTGTGTACAGTTTATATGAATAAAACTTACATTTTCATATACATTTTTAAAGAAAAATTATACACATTTCAGGTTAATTACACCAGTTACTAATGAAATGAAAAATATGTAATTTGTATAAGTTGGATAGAGATAACTAACGTAATATTGCACGCTACCTTATATTATCGTTTTGATATTTGATGACAATTTTTATCGATTACATTAACGATACTATATCATATAACAAATGTAAACTGTAGCGTTATAAACGAAATAATAATATTATAAATAAATATAACTGTATAAAATATAGTGCAATTTAAAAATTATAATTTTGGTATTAGAAGTAGAACTTACAATATTAGTTAGTAGACTTTAACATATCTTTACTTGTACTAAAGATATATTTTATATAAACTGGTATAATCAGAGAGGAAATTTTCTCTTTGGTATAATAAATCTATTTCTTCCGATCTTTTTTTATGTCGATTTGAATAATTCGATTTCGAGCGAATATTGAAAATATCAAGTAGCTTCTTTCGAATAGAACGAAAAATAAACTTAAATAAACACACAATAACTCACAAAAGTATTCGGATACTTCTAAGAAATTTTCATGCACATATTATACAAAATATTTTTGAATCTTATAAGTACTGTAACGTGACACGAATATCATGATTGTATTGGCAAAATTTGAAATAGATCTGTAAATGTAATATAGAAATTACAAGATATTTATTTGAAGCATACATTTCGCAAATATTATTAAAATATTTGGATAGTCAATTATTTATTATATCAATAAACCACAATATTTAGTGAGATCATTTCTAGTACTAACTGTATGTTTAAGAATACTATTCATGCTGTATACTACAATTGTTTATTAAGTGTATATTTTTAATAAAATTCTTGTAACTTCTACATAAATTTTCAAATTGGTTTCAAATTTTATTATTATGATCATAATAGTTCTGTCTCATTACAGTGCTGACGAAATTTCAAAAAGTTTCGTAGAATACGCATAATATATTTGTAAAAAAATTCTATAGGTGTTAGAATACTTTCGTAAACCTCTTTATATGTCCTTATAAATACGTGTCGTGATGTTCTGCAATCTATATTTAAACCATCTCGCAGAAATACTGCCGATAGTAACATAATATATGTATGTATGTTTGGCATATGTGCCCATGATTATGAAAGTGACCTAAGTGAAGAATCTAAAAAAAATGAGTTTATAACTTATTTCGCGATGCGTTTATTTACGTAACAATAATTTGAAACCATCTTTGCAAAGTACCCTTAAATTGAGTCGATTGTTGTGTCGTTAAACAGAATTCAATTCATGCGTCAAGCGCAAAACTTTAAATATATATCTCGAAATGTATCGAAAAAAATATATGACTTAGGCCATTTTCATAATCATCGGCACATATACGAGTGTACCGAGAAACAGCGATTGAAGTTAAAACGATAGTTGAAACGTTAGTATTATAAGCCGGGTCAACATGGAACCCGTGATTAAACGTCAACGTATAGTGCTGCGCTGTTTTCCTTCTTAGAATTTTGTTTTTACAAATGACACGGAATAATGACACGCTCAAAGATCCAGATGATAAAAGTTTTTATATTTCTGTTGATCTTCCTATTAGAACGGAGCGCAGTATGCGATGGAAGTTTTAGGATAAACAGGGCTGTACCTCAATCAACGTCGCTAGATAAAGATTCTGTAACTCTGAAAAAAGATAGCGCACAGACTTCTGTAAATGAAGAAAAACATCAACAAAATGCAGTCTTACCAGGTAGCACACCGATTCTCGATGTTAACAAAACTGTGGATAATATAACCTCAAAACAGTCAGATGGTAATAAAACTGCATATATTACAGAAACAAAGAAAGAGGTTAGTGTTTGAAGTTTATCGAACAAAAAAAATATGTACATTTCCTTGCAGTGATGTTTCTTTTAGTTTCTATTACTGTCTTTTGAATTTTGCAGTATATCTAACCGAAATGGGTTTGATTTCATGTACCTAAACATTTAAAAAAATAATTACAAAAGCTCTACTACTAAATCATTAATAATGTGAATTTTCAACAGCATGTGGGTGAAGGACATGCAACTTCTTTAAATGCTGGAGCTCTGAAGCGTGGTTTTTTTGTGTTTGTGGGGCTAAGTGTTCTTGTCTTGGCCTATATCGTGTTCCGTAGCTTTAGGTACATAACATTTATTATAAGATTGAATTTCTCTTTCGATCATTAAATCTTAGATGCTTTGGAATCAGTAGTTGCTGTTTTTAGCTTAAATTGATGACTTAATTTTTGGTTAAATATCTTTTTCGTATGTTGTTTCATAGGTTAAATAGAACACGTGCCCAAATGGTTAGAAAATATGGTGTTCTTGCACATAGACAAGACGTTGAAATGCGACCTTTGCCATTAGATGAGGAAGATGATGAGGATACTACTGTTTTTGATGCCAGTAATGTTTTAACAAATAATGTTCAGCATCAAAATTTATAAAAATAATCGGCATAAGGTACGCTGATTATTTTGTCACACAAATTTACAGTTTATGTAAAAATACTTTTCCTAAATGTGATGCTATTTAACAATCAAAATATACGTCACAAATTTCTAGTATTCTTTCATATAAAACTGCTTGCTTTTGTGAAATTCCAACATGAAATATTCATTTATAGATATGCTCGTCATTTTGAATTATATTTTCTGGCAATAGATGTTCTGTTATAAATGAAAATTAAACGACCTTATAAAACTTTCTTAATTTCTTAACCTAAATAAATGATGAGAAAAGAATTTTAAAACACTCATTATTCATAAAAGAATGAATAATGAATATCTATATCTACTCTTATACAAACTATATTTTACTTAAACTGTGTTGTTATAATTGAAATTATACAAATACAGATTGTCTATATTTTATTTAATGCTACACATTTAATAAACATTATGTATAAAATATACTTGTTTGTATGATTTAGAAAAATCCTTTTTCAACAGCATGTACAACAATATTTGCCAGTTTAAGCCTGCCATTTTTTGTTTTAATGTATGACAATGTCCATACATCAGCTATATCTATTTTATTATCATCTTTTATAAGATCTAAGTTAAATTTCTCAGACTCATCCAATAAAGTCATTGGAATTATTTCCATTGAAAATATCATACCAAATACAAATTGTTCTTTTACCTATAATTAATTGATTTATGTGTTAGTACTAGAAATTGTCCCATTTACTGAGAAATATGAACGCAATTTACCTCATTCATAAACATGTCCCATGAATATATGTTTCTAGGATCAGATCCAAGTAAATTGATGGTATTGAATAGTTCGTTATAATAAAATTCTAATAATGTGTCAAATTTGTCATCCCAAAGTGCTTTGTCAGTGCAAGAATAAAAAGTAGTTGAGAGATCTAAGACTGGACTGGCACATCTTGCCAGTTGGAAATCAAGTATTAAAGCTTCATGTTCAGGTATTTTCCGGATCATATAATTTGGGATCCATGAATCACCTTGGCTGACAACAGATGTTGAATGATATTTACGATTGCATAATTCAATTGCTTTTTGAAACAAGTCCTGAGCTTTATAAGACTTCAATCTTTTTTCCGCTTCACTATCAGGATATTCTATAGCTAAGGCATTTTTAGTAATGTCTACTATTTTCTCCTGAAAATAATTAATTCATCTTAATATCCTAAAAGATTAAACATTGGAAATTATAAGATTAATAATTTTACATGGAATCTCTTGTACCAATTCCAATGTTCATTACTATAGTATGTTTCATGCAAATACTCTACAATTTCCCTAAATTCATGTGGATTTTGGTCTTTGAATGCAAGAGAAACTGCATGAAATCTTGCTATACTTTTCAAAATTATCTTGAATTGCTCTTCATCTAAAGAATTTTGTCTAGCTATTACTTTATATCCCAAAAGAGTGACATCCTCCAATGCTATAAAATCATTTTCACCATCCATAACAGAAGCAAAATGACGTGGAATGCATAATGCTTGAGGTTGGTTCTTTTCTTTTACAAACGTCTCAAATTTTGGAATTATCTAAAAAATATAAAAAAATATATTAAATAGGAAAGATATATATGAACTAATCATCTTTTTACCTTTGTATAAAATAAAATCTCATTGCTAAAAAATTCTGCACTTCTGTATGTCTTCCTTCTACCTTTATTCTTTGGTAGAGCTTTAACCACCAAACCAACTTGTACTTTTTTTCCACCTACCGTACCAGTGACTTTAATCTTATAAACTGTTGATAAATAATTGTCCCCTGTAGTACTTGATCCACCAAATTTCCAACTCAATACATTCACTTCTTTTCCATTATGCATGGTATATAATATATCTTTTAATGTTTTCTCAGTAAAACAAGCACTTACTTCCTTTAATTTTGCATAATCTTTATTGGAATATGCCATAATTTTTTAAATTATTGGAAAGAATAGTCTTTTGGAATCTTCCCGTATAAATCTATGTTGATATCAATGTGTCTTTAATAAGTAGTTCTACAGTTATTTATCTGATGGTATCAATACTACTCCCATTACTTCCCTTACACATAATAATAAGCAATTTAACAAAATCTACTTATCTTATAACAAGAGTACTTACAGTTTCAGTATTTCTGATTCAGTTGTATTATTTCTTTCTGTATGATGTTACAAATTTACTTAAATTGTTACTTCATATGGAGAGAAAAAATATGCTCCTTTAATATCTTCTTCTGTAATATGAATAGAATATAAGGAGGTCAATAAAGAGATTACTAGGATAATTGAAAATTATGATAGATAAGATATATTCAATTCTTTTAATATGTAACCAATATAAAAGTTAAGATAAAAAGTTAATAACTTAAAAATATATCTTATATTCTTTGAATTTAAAAAGCTTTCTATATATGTATACACTAATTTATATAACCTTGTCTATAAAAATCTAGTGCATTGATCAAAATTTATTTGAAAATCAAAAACTTCCTATATTTTAAAAAATTCTTTATTGTAAATAGATATTAAAAACAGATTACACATTTCTCAAATAAATTAATGATTTTATTTGAATCAAAAATTTATATTGCATATGTATTTATAAGTGTATGTATAATTTATATATTATGTAATATTTTTTATAAAATACTAATTTATGATTTACAATAAAAAAGTAATTTATGCAGTTATGATAAATTAAAAAAAATCAATGAGTAATTTTGGAGCGTTTTCATTTTGTATGAGTTAACTATAAATATAACTTATAGATAACATTTAGTATTTCAAAGAAGAAGTGTTGTTACAAAGTTGCTATATACATAGGTACATCTACTTTATAAAATTTGTAAGTTCGTAAAACTCTTCTATTATTATATTTATTTCCTTAACTATACTTCAATACCTTTTTTACACGAGTGAATATAAACAATTAAATTATACAATATTAAAAATTAGAATTAAATACTTTTGGGCTGTTTTTATGGAGACCTCAATATCATTGAATAATGAACGAGTTTAAATGCATTAACATGTTAATTCAACCAACTAATCGACTAGTCTATTACTAAAATGCCACTCACATACTATAATTTTAACCATCATGCTATAGGAATCTTTTAATATCTTAATTTATTACGTCATACCAGAGAGGAAATATCATACCTACAATATCAATATCAATAGCGTATTAGTCATTGTGTCAATACAGGTTTGTACACTTATAATTTAAATTCCTTCCAGTAAATCATCCCATTTACTAAAATTGAACATATCATAACAACAATCTTACTATATACTATATAACAAAAATATCTATATAATTCAAAAACTGAATTTCATTGTTTTTCATTAACGCATAAAATTGTAATATAAACTGTGCCTAAAAAATCTGGAGGTATCTATATTTTTTAGATGGGGATATAGCGCGCATGCGCGCACGAGTCTTATTGGACAGCCGTAGAGGACGTGCGTGAGCAGTGTGCGTCGGAGAGCGAAAAGGAGGGAACAACGATCGAGAAAGTAAGAGCGAAGTCTGCGCAGAAAATTAAAGCAGAAGACAGTGGGCAGCCATTTTTCCCTGACACTGCTGTTTCTGCGGCTCCGTGGTGCTAATTGTCGGATTCCTTAACGATTTCGAGTTCGAGACTCGAGATCCGGTAGGAATAAAAGGAGGAGACAGATGCTGTAAGACTGAGAGAATTGTGGTGTTGTTTTGTGCACACACCGAGATAAAAAAATAATAACGGTGCGGAGAGATAACGATAAGAGGAGTTGATACGTCAATGATACGGCGTGGCTCGAAGTGACGAGTGTGTGTGTAAATGATCAGCAGAGAGTAGTGGGGCTTGATCGTAGTTGGCTGAGAGTGGACAGCCGAAAAGGAGGAGCTGTCGACAACGGGAAGGGTGTTGTAGGAAGGCGACAGTGACGGCGACGGTGACGACCAAGGCAACGACGACGACGGCTAAGATACGACAACCACGGCAACGATCACGAAAACGAAGATACTGCAGCCCTACATAGGCGTCATTATTCTGTGATTCGTCTAGGGGTCCCTAGAAACTCGCCTCGTATCGAATCGTTAAGTATCGCAAAGTGCACACAGTCACGCGCCACCGCGTACATCAGCGCCACGAGATGGAGAGGCGAGCTGCTTTTGTGCTGCTGGGGATGCTATATTTAGCGGGCACCCTCGTCACGGTCCAGGCAGGTGAGACTTATCCTCTCTTTCGGATTGCCTACCATTCTGCCATTCGTTTAGTCCATTTTACCATTTATTATCTCTTATTCCTTTCCACCATCGTCTTTTAGTTTGTTATACACTCCCGTCGCATTGTCAAGTCGTATTCGAATACTATTCTTCGAACTTCCTTCTGTTTTAAGAAGATAGTACCTTCCTTCAGAAGTATTTGAGCGGAATGAGATATTTGTCGAGTTGAAAAAACTTACGCGTTTTATAGTCTTCGGTTATAGTGGGTGCGTGGTCTGACGAAGTGTCGTTCTGACGAGTAAAACATCTGAGGCACGATATAAGACTACTAGTAAGAATCTATGTATATATTTAATTATTCTAAAGGTGCCTTCAGACGATCAATAATATTGTCAATATTTCAAGGTTCTTAACATCATTGTATAGTATTGACAATATTGTATCGACAATATATAATGATTTTTTTAGTTGAGAATCTTGAAATATTGATGATATATATTGATAGTCTGAACGCACCCTAACGTATTTGTTGGATCGTTAGTTCCTTAGAAAACGTATTTACTGTATCCATAGACTATATGTGTGACTATAAAAAATTGACGTACAGAAGTTGATGTTACTAGCAAAGAATAAAGAATGTCAATCGAATCGTGTTTCTGGGAAAAATGTTCCTTCTAACAGACACTTCTCAGTTTTTCTCTCGTTTCTTTAAAATTTTCTGTGACAAAAAATTTTTCTGTCCTCGCTTCAACATAATCATTACAATTAATGACATGTATCTTGATTATAATCTGCTGGTTTTAAAAAACTTATTGTTACTGTGACGTACATGTCACATGGTGTCTAAATGGTGCATCCTTATCGTATGTACCAATTGCAAGAAAAATTTTCATTAAATTGAATACAGTTACACATTTTACATACTCTATATACAAAAATTACCGTTTTAAATTAAAAATATTTGTTTGAAACATAATTTTCGCAAATATTTCGCGTTAATGCAAGCGACATGTCTTATTAGATTATGAAATTCTATTTTTAGTTTTGATTATACCGCATTGCGTTAGAAATGCGAGTATCTCAACGCGGCATTGAATACGTGATGCCATCAACTCATCTTCAACCACGACTCTTTCTATGAATTGTATAAATATTTGAATGACTTTCATCATCAGATTACATGAAGTGACTAAAAACAGAATTTAGATATGGGATAACAATATTTCATAGCTCTCTATTCTCTCTCAGGAGCATTCACGTGTGTCCTAATCAACCGTCTTATTTTCACGTATATGTAAGATTATTTCTGGAATCGTTTCCATATCGATATTTGAAATTTTGTTCGAATACGATACGTGTAAGTATGGTTATGTTTGGTAGTGTTCGCGGAGAAATTATTTCCAACCGTATTGAAGTTTATTGGCAATGGTACGTAATTTCTTGATGCTATTACATATATATATAAAAATACATGTAAATGCATATACATATATTTTTTAATAATATAATATATACATATTTTTTTTAAGTTAAATAGTGCGATCTATATATTTAATGTAAACAGTGAAATATATATATATTATATATATTTTAATTTAAATGATAAAATATATATATTTCTTTTTTATAGTGCAATAATAGAATGTATTTTTATGTTTTTCAATATGTCACATAAAAGTGTGTAGGCAAAAATTTAAGCATGTGAGTTTGAAATGTAATCTGGTAATCGGGTAGAGTAATGTATCGACCAAATTTTGACCTTTGCGGTCATTCGAGTTGCGCACTTCTGGTTATACCGACGCAAGACACCGGGATTCGGTCGCATTCGATGCAGCTACATTCCGAGAGACGTACGCAAAGTACCCACGCCAAGCAACTTTTGTTGCGTAACAATTGACCCTATTTTACTAATCCACCCAGAAAACTTTACTCACTTCTAGTGATCGTTACATGGAAGTTAATGTTCAGCCGGTAATTACGTAAATCGTGAGATTTTCCATCATGATAGTACGGCCAGTTAAGTTTCGTGGATAAATGCGCTATGGTGCGTGAGAACACGTTTTCAGCTATTATTTGCTAGCTTTTACAGGGAATTTTTGGTCTACGATGTATGCAAGAAGTACATGTATAATCGTTCTTTATATTCAAAATCAATAGTTTCATTCGTTTATCACACATTTATCATCTACATCATAAGAAAAGCACATCAAAATTTTAAATCTTATATGAAAACTACAGGAGAAAAACAGGATGAGTCAGGTTTTTCATTTTATCAAGACTATATTTTTTTTCAGTCGATTTTGGAAATGAATATTTTCTTCTTCTTTTTTTTCCTTTTTTTTTATTATAAAACTTGATGAATTTATGCAATATCTTGTTCCTTTCAATGTCATATTAGAATGTTCCTACCAAGTAATATGAAATTCAGAAGATAGAAAGATGGTTATCAGGATTTTTCTATGAAGTTTTCATTTATTAAACTGGAAGAAAACGTACATAGAGCTGTGAAAATGTGTCGCGTGAAAAGTTTTCAAGCGTTCATCAGAATACTTATATATAGACCAGAGTCTACGAATATAATTTTCATTTTGTCTGCGTCGTGTTATGGAATGGGCAAGCCGAACATTTCTTACGTATGATATATTTCAGCGCAAAATTAAACAGATTTTGTTTTCGTTTTGATATAAGTTCGAATTCTTACATGGTTATGTTTGCAATTTTATAAAATTGATATTCAGATTATCACAGATTGGCCGTTTATATTCTTAGTCCGCGTGCCTTGTTTATTGAAATGTAAACTTAACCTCCATTCTCTAGCACGGTGAATGTTTTCATCCGCTCTGTTTTGCCGTTGCTTGCAAACCAGACGAGAAGAATGCTTACGTTTAACCCTGGGAGCGTCCGTCTATTTTTGACCCTTTAAGATGTACCATAGGATAATGCAACGGTAACAACGGCATGCAAACTTCAAACTCCATCGAACATATTTCTCAAATAATTTTCTGTGGTCCGTGATACGAAAGAAAAAATTTATATGAAATTCAAATTTATCTTATACCAGAGTCGACTCTTTTTATTCATAAAATTTTCTTTATCGTGAGATCAATATCTACTGTTTTAAATAAAAAAGAACACATAATACAGATATTGACTTGGTTGTTTATATTTTATAGAATAGAAGATGTTATATATCATTCGTATGATAAATAAAATTTAAGAAGTAACAAGATCGACTCTAAATAGTATTTTTTATATAAATTATAAAAATATATGAGTTTGTGGATGTTCGTGCATTTATAGAAAACTAAGAAAAGAAAAAGTACAAAATTTACAGAATGCACGTAATATGAAAAAGTATAAAATATTCAAACGTGTTATGTGAGAGATATTCCTATTTAGCTTTCATTTTTTTAATCATTTTGTTAAAAATCTAAATTTACATAAATATTCACAGTTTATAAATGACTTAAAGTGTTTCTAATTTTTCATCAAAAGGATTAGAGAAAATATCTCGATGTCTGTCCATTGTTCATGGTAGTGGGCATGAGTGTGCCGATCGATTCCGAATATATACGTTTTTTGCCGAGTTCACTATTTTATACGCTGTCCGTAGAACACGAAGGCACGAATAGTTTCGTGCGCTTTAATCGATCGCTTTCTTACGTGTTATTCTATCGATAAGTAAGCAGGCAGCGCTACGGAGCAACTAGAGTGACTAGTGACCCTCGTTTAACTAACTGGGCCGACGTTTTTGGTTTACTTGTTCCGCCATATATTCCCACATCAAGGATCGCTTTATGCATCACCAAAATAAATTCATTAGGGTATCTTTAGTTTATTACATAACTGTTACTCGACCGAACCGACTGAAAACTTTTGTCTTTCTGTATTCTAGGTCTGGGTTAGGTCTAGGTTAGAACTGATCTCGAATGCTAGTCACTACCTGTATATAGATAAGAAACGTGTAACCGACGGCGATTGATTAAAAGAATTCATTAAAAGCTTTATCTGAAGTTATTGATATTATCAGGCTTAGTACTAGTCTTCATTCTAAGAATGTTGAATAAATTGTTTTCTTGTTTTTCCATTTGATTTGTATGATTTTATAAAAGATTATCTTATCAAATAATTACAATCCTATTGACGTTTTATTCTTGATCAATTTCAGCTGAAAAGGAAAATTCATGAATTGTCATTAATGTATCACCCGTTCGTGGAACGACAAGCTTTTAATCTAAGAAAAATCACTTTAGTTTATTATCGGCGACTTAAGAATATATTATTTCTTCATGATAGTGTGAAGTGTAACGAGTCGTTATGGTGAATCATACTGCCTAGCCGATGCCCGACGTTTTGTTACAACTGCTGGCAAATACCACTATGATGTGTACGGACTCGTATGCAGTGTTATAGCATATTTATAATTTTACCGATTCGTCATCGAAATGGTAGGTCGTGTGACCTCGCGTACCCATTCCTGCTTTGCAACTTAACATCTGTCGAGAATTAGATAGGTTTACTCAATTAATTTAAAATATCCGTAATCGTTCTGGAGAGTTATATTATATTACCATAAAATTATTAATCTAAAACGGATTATGTATAAAATTAATATAGGTTATGGTCAGTTATTGACATGAAAAGTATTGGCTGAAAAGTAGAAAGAGTGAGTATTTTTTTATCGATATTATTTACCGATAATTCAAATAACATTTCTTTTGAATTACGTTGAATCATCATAGAATTCTTGTGCATGTTGACTTTCTATACAATATTATTCGTGTAACGCGAAATTTGTTCACAACAGACATCCTTACGAATTCCAATGGTGTTATGTGCAATTTTTGGACTGTAATTAGGTGCCAGAAAGAATGCATCTTAATGTACACGTAGGGAGCATGTAGTTGGATCGTTTGATATTATTTAACATCACGATGCAAAACAGTGTTGTACGAAGTTGTTACAGAAATCCATGAAAACACCTGACCCGGAATAATCGCTCGAATCGAGATGAAGCACTGTGTAGCTTACTTTATTTCTGTTTAAGTAACCTTTTCAAATAGCTCAATGACTCATCCTCTTTGAATTTTAATTTTTGTTACTTCACTTGTAGGATTAAATTGTTTTATTATTATGAATGTTTAAGTTTGTTCCAACATAGATAAGTCTAGTGATTTTCCAAGAAAATTGTTAATAGGTTCATCTGATATGGTTACTATGGAAACTCGAAGACGAAAAAAGATGGCGGAAGAATTTCTCTTGTTCTGTACTTGTCATCCAATCAATGAATTTGCTCTATCTTCGAAGATCGGATATATTTGGCACGTGACCATGTTTACAATTCCAACGTTCTTCCTTCATATGTCTTTTCCAGATACAGATTGCCACCGTAAATCATCGCATGCGTATCGTTGGCAAACGTGTATCTTGTGGCTACGTACCTACTATCCCTCCCCGAGGATGACGTAAGAGAAGCAGGATCTCTTATTGACTGGTTGACGTAAACGTATGTAAACACACGTAGATTGGCCCGTGTTTGCTCTATTTAAACACAAAATGGGACAAATTAAACAAAAAGGCAATTTGAGGATACTTCATCGCATTTCAAACTTAATAACCCGCTCATTTTCTTTGTATGTATTAGGTCAGAAGGTGTATTCCCATCTGAACTGCACGCGATCAAGTTAGATACTATTTCAGGAGGCAACTTGAATTTTGTTACGTCATTGTATTAGTCGAATTAAGTTTGAAAATTATAGTCTTCGTAAAAGAGTAACCAGAGACTAAAAAAAAATTTTTTTTTATCAAAGTTTCACTTATTCGTTGAATTTATGCGATAAAAGAGGCGTCTTATATAGGTTGAGAAGTTTCATTACGTCTTTCACGTCTATCTGGTGAAAGTCGTTTAGAGAAGATTAAGTTGACAACTTTGTTGAAAAAGACATTTTTATCTTCTACTATAGACTACAAATCTTGTTCACCTTTACAAATATTGGAATCTTCTAAACGTTTATTTGTTTAGCTACTGGCCTTTCCAATATCGGATTTCAAAGGCTGCATGTTTCCTTTAGCTTGAGATAATATCGAAACTCGAGGACAAGAGAGAAGGTTATTCTAGAGGAAAAATCACTTAAGTAACTCGTGTAGGGAATTGATTTGCATGTTAAATGAAGCATAACTTTACCTGAGAACATAATATTTAGTTTGAGTTTAGGGATGTTGGTGTTGTTAAATGACTAACTTTCTGTTAGTTCTAAGTCAATATAGATTGATAACTTCTTTCCAATGCTTATGGCACAATGCATTACTCATCGATATTGTTCATTTTGTAGGTCAAATATTTTAATCTGAATAATATTTGATTTAGTCATTCAGAATAATCTCTTGTAAACATTATATAAAAATTGTTTTTCTCTTCTGTATTTTTGCACGCCAGTGATTAATTTATATAAATACTGATCATATCACTAAAACTGAACAGTTTGTATATTACGTGCTCTTATATATTCGTGTATACGTACTTTTTCCAAGGATTATAAAACATGTACGAAGTTGTTCAATTCCTCAGTAGTTTCACTTATCTGCTGGGCTTATTGGAGCAGAAAAATTGTAATGTATTCCTATTGGAAAAACTCTCTAACTCAACTCTTTCTTACATCGGGCTTATGAGTTTATCAAGAGATGCAACGACCGTCTTTTAAGCGACCTATATTCGAAATTCGTTTATCTTCTAAGCTTGTTGGTGAGCGTGCGAGTGAATTAATAATATGGTGAAATTGGATGGACATAGAAACCTTCATGTGCAAATTGAGTTCGTGATAAATATGCTTGGTCACTGTATGAAAAATTTGGTCATTTGTTCAGCCCGCTAACTTCATTTTTATTTAGAATCTGAAATGAAAAATAATAATATATAAGTTGAATAAAACATAATAAATAAGTTAAATAACTCATTTTTGAAACTTGAAACTAAAATCACTATTTTAACTCTTTAATTGCACGAAACATATGCTTATCTTTTCTCTGAACGAGTTCAGTGGTTTCAACTTTATAATAGAAATTTTCGAGCTTTGGCATTGTCAGGATGGTAGAACGTGTTTATGTGCATTGGCTCTCTTACGTTTGTGCTCCATCTCGTGAGTATGTGCAAGTCCAACTTGCCAAATTGCGTCCTAGATCACGGAGCGTCCCAATTCCTGCGTCCTCCATCGTGTTCTCTATATTTTTGCATAAAGAGTCGTTCGAAGATTTTCCGACTCCTCTTGCATGAGTTCCTGTGAGCGTTCCACATGGAACTCAGTATCTCCAGGCCAAACAAAAAATGATACTGCGTAGTTCCAGTTCGGTCCAGTTCGAGGCAGTTCGTTGTGCGAATACAATAAGTTCTATTCTGCTGGAGTATTTTTACTTCGAATTAAATGTATATTTAAGTTTATTTCTAAAACAAAAAAGTTATGTGAAAGCATTAGTTACCATTACAATTCTTTTGTCTAAAATTATAAATTATAAACGTTTGATATTTTTGTGATAATATTTAGGTTATGTTTTGCAACCATCATTTCTAGGGGAGAATAAATGAAATCAACTATAATGTTAATAAAATTAAGGAAATATAATCTAAAGAGTTATTTCAATTTAGAAGATGTCATTTTTGGTAGAATTCCAAAGGTCGAACTTGCTAACATTATTAAAATCCTCAAAGATCGATTCTCCGTTAGTGGTGCCATTAGAAGTCGCATGGTCGATCTCGCGGTAACAGTTTGAATTACGAATGAACGGCAAGCTTTCAACCCCCTTTTACAACCGCACCTAAGTAGAGCCACATAATTCTGCAATATAGTCACTTCTGATGCTTAGGGTCATACGGCACGTGTTCTTCGTGCTATCGATCTCTTTTCCATCCTACTCTGCGTTCTAGTACACCTCCAACTTTGTAAATAGAGTGGCTCGACTCTCTTGTTCTTTATCTTATCCGCTTCCTCTATCAACTTCTGACGCTTCATATCTTTCTCTTTATTCTTTTTATCTCTCTTATAAAACTTCGTAATTAAAAACTTACAATTATAAATTTTTTAAACAACCGGCGCTAATCTTCAATCTAGAAAGAACTGTTGAAATAATGGTCACTAGATTATATTCCTAATGTAAATACGTTACGTAAATGTTAAAATTGCAAACAATCATCGATTCTTGTAGGTGTCTGTTGGTCGCGGTGTATTCTTAAATCGGTTAACAGGGAAGGCAGAAGCCAGTACAGCCACTTTATAGGTCAGCCCGATGTGTTCGTGATTATCAGTCTCTTTTTCCCTGAGCCTGCATGCATTATAATTTCATCTGGTCGAGTTGGTGTCCACGAGGACGACGGGGTGTTGTAAAAGAATAAATCGCTAAAAATAAATAGGAATCGCCGAGCGTGTATGTCCTCTGCCCCGTGGAACCGGATCAACGTGTCCGTTACCGATGTTCCTGCATTCTTGCCGCTGCACCGTCGTGATTGACTTTTTGGCGCCGGCCGGTTCCGACTCACCGTTGCGAGTCCATCGACTAGAGTGCTATTTTCTACCGAAACTGAAGTGAAGAAAGCCACGTTCGATGCATAGCAGGAAAATTCCTTCTTTAGCTTCTTTTATTTATTATTATTTAGCTCACTTCCTTTCTGAGTTCTGTATACTCTGCAAAAATACTCCGCATATTCAAGCAAAAATAAGCAGAAAGAATCTAGGAACATTTTGAAGAAATTTTAAAAAGCGATCATACGTACATATAATGAAGATTTAGTAATTATTCGTTTACGATTAAGAATATAAAATATGTTACGAAAGTATTTAAACACTTACTATGAATGAAACTTTTAATGAATATATTACGTGTGGTACGGAAAATATTTGTACATTTCATTAGCACTGTAATGAGACAAGACTCTCATGATATTGGAAAAATTCGAAACGAGTCTGAAACATATTTTTGAAAAATGTTCTACGATAAGTGTCTGAATACTTTCATGAGCCACTGTAGGTAATGTAAATTATTTTCTTAGAGAAGGAAATATCTATAAAAAAATGCAACGTTAATATAACTACTATAAACAGATTTCTCAAAGCTTTACAAGGAAAAGTTATCGTATAGTATAATACATTATGCACCACCATGGTGTACTTAATAACTAGGAAACCTTAAAATCAAATCCCGATTGATCACGTGTGATCAGACCTTATATTGAAAAAGCCTGCCGTAGACTTAGCAAAAGAATGACTATCTCTCCAGGAACAGCACACTCGTGATCTGTTCCTCGTAGAAATCAGATGCTCGTACAAGTCACTATCTCCGGATGGTTGTTGTCGTACACCCCTTGATGTGTGCTCGTATGTTCTTCCCGATAAAGTAATCTACAAGGGAGCATCGGTCGTGCACGAGAATCAACCTTGGTCGATCGAGTGTAGCGACTTGAAGCCGGACGATTTGATCAGATGGACCAGAAATGGACAATCGTTGGAACCAGAGCTGGCTAGCGGTCAGCTGACGGTTCAATCGCCGGTCGGAACAGGAAGCAGCACTCTCCGGGCGATGCATGCCACGGATAGCCACCACGGGGACTATAAATGCACGCAGGACAGCGACGAGTTCTTTCATCTGTGGATAAATTTTGGTTCGTATATGTCGACCTCCCTTCGCTTATAAATTTTAGACTGCGGATTTTAATGCGTTTTTAGGAAATTTGGAAGTGTAGAATTCACAGAATGCGCATAATATGAATAACGTATGAAATATCCAAGGTGTATAGTGTACCTATAATATTTGGTAGGTAAAACAATTTCTACTTTTTTAATTATATTCTCAAAAGTATGAATTTGTATAAAAATCGGCAGTCTATTTATATTTCGCTATAATATTACGCTATTTATACTTATATTCTGCTATAATGTTGCGCTATTTATTTACATGCGATACTGCCCGCATAAGCGTCTAAATTTTTGTTCGTTTTGCGTCTCTATCTTCATCAGAGGTCTATTCCACAATTTCTGCATCAGTTTACACACGTTGCAACATATTTCAGTGTGTATAGGTTGCTTAATGTACATTTGTTTTCGCACATTGCAATTCTCAGAATGTATAATTATTCCAACTATCTCTTGGAATTGTCTCTTTTCTTATACTTTTATGGGAAATCTGAAAGTGCAAAAATCCACTCAATGCATATAATCTACAAAAATGTATAAAGAGTAGGATATTTATTATAATATTTAGTAGATGAAACAAATTTCTATTTATATTTTATTTCTTTTGTTATGTTCATCAAAATACAATAATGCATAAAAATCCGTAGTCTATCTATATAAAATAAATATGTGTGTCAAACATGATGAAGAGAGATACTAGGGATTTTTAAAAAATGTTTTTTTATAACTGGCCAACTTAGCGAAGCATTATCATAATTATGTATCCAGGTACGATCTGCAAATGTTTATTCGGGCAGTACTGTAAATATTTTGTAAATTTACGTACCTTGATTGCATTTTGTGCTTGTTGTCTGTGTATGTATTTTGAATAATAATTGTTTGTCTCTCCTGCGTGTAAATGTAATGTAATAGATATTTGTATAATTCTTGTTGCACGCTAGATTCTTTAGGTTCTGGAATGTTAATTTTAGGCGTAATTGAAGGTGTAACAAAAGATTATAGTCTATTTGAAATCAACTGGAACTCGTCCCAACACTGTATCCCCGCAACATGTAACTTGAATAGCTTTCTCCATTCTTCAACTGTATTATGGGAGTTACAAATATTGCGTTGGTTTGCATAAACCAGAAAGATTCATATTAATGATTGTATTGACATAATTTATACAGTTATTATATAGAGCTATTTTCATTGATCAAGTATTATTGGACAGACTATAGCAAAAGCGTGATTTTGAAGGATCCTCATATTTTTGTTTAAGCATCAAGCATATTCTTTTTTCAAGTCTCAGTATTTTAAGACAACTTTATAGAGCTATGTACTACAGGCTGTAGTGTCTAAATAGGTGCTTGTCCGAGTTTCAGGTGTCATCACTGCCCTAGATTCGAATTTGTTGAAATTGCGATACCTCTAAATTTCTCGAATCGATGAAGAGATTGCTAATGACCATCCACCGGCTGTCATCGATCAATCCTTCATTCATTAACCCATACGAAAGTTTAGAGTTCATTCTGGGATTAGGATTATGAATCTAATGATGTTTGCCCGTTGCTTGAATTTCGAAGTATATTTGTTTACGTGAATAATGATTAGTAATAGTAATAATAATTATTATTATAAAATTGTTTGAGATACTCGATCTTTTTCACACGTTATTACATGGTGAAACGTATTTTATGACTTGTACAATTAACGTGGATCTCTATGCTATTTTATTCTTTCGCTTCTGATGACGCATGGTTTTATGACTACGTAGTGGTACAAACGTAAATGATAATTAACTGCGACTAATAACCATCCTTGGCTTGTTAGTGCTTGTTACTGCTTTTATTGACTGCATCATATGAGATGGAACAATGGTCCAATGATGGACATTGCTGTGACTAACCAGAATGCGTTTCTTATGATCGTACGTGTGCAGCTTATCTATTTCGAGGATACAGCAGTATTCAAACTACGAAGTATTAAAACACTTTTAGAAACCTTGTATAAATATATAGTGGAATATATATATATATAAATATATATATATTATATTATATATATTATATATTATATATATTATATATATATTCCATACATATATATATATATATATATGTAAAATGTATTTGTACACCACTATATTTATTATTGTATTTATATACCTACTAGTTAATTAATTCCAACTGTAAGAAATTCCATATCATTTAGTAATGCTTTCATATGATTCAAAATTTGATATTACGGAAATAAAATGTAGAACCTAATAAAAAAACGTGTTATGAGAAAATAACGATGTGTACAGATACATGTACACGATGTATAAATACTTTTTCTAGCCATTGTATTATGTGTTATATAAAACATTTTGAAATTTCATTAACATTGTAAAGAAATACATCTATCATGGATGTATTGGTAAAGGTTGAAACAAATCTAAATATGTACATAGAAACTACAAAATATTTGGTCAAGCTATATATATATATTTTCCAGAGAGCACAAAAATATTTAAACAATCAATTATTCGTTATATTAATAAGTCACAATGTTCAGTGGGACTATCTTTAACACTTATTATATGTTTAGAATTGTATATACTAATTTTTTGCTAAGTATATATTTGCAGTAAACGTCTTAGATCTTCAATATACACTGTCAGATTGGTTTCAAATTCATACTTTAACCAATATAATCATGATATTTATGCCCACTACAGTGTTAATGATATTTCAAAATATTTCATATAACACATACATTATATAGATAAATGTAATTTTTTATGGTAAGTGTTCAAATACTTTCATGAATTGATATATATATATCAAATATAATTATATATATAATATTATATATATTATATATTTTTTATTAATTTATTATTTATTATATATTTATTATATATATATATTATATATATAATAATTATATATATATATCAAATATAATTGATATATATATATATAATCTTCAAATATCTGTTCTATATACCAGTACCATGATGTAATTCAAAGGTTACAGTGTTTTGCTATCCGTTTATATCACTGCTACTGTTTGTTTGCAATTCTTATCGTAGCGAGGCGTTTATTGTCCCGCGAGTGGAGAAGCTTCGAAAAACCTTGAGTACGTTTTTTCATTCTTGCAGCTGGCAGTATCTAACTGTACTTGTATTTCAAATTATTACTTAATATGATAATATTCGTGCCAATTCTGAATTTAATGACGCTTGAAAATTCTTAGAATTTGAAGCTTATTAGAAGTATAAAGATGCATTTAGATTTGTCTCTGTGTAGAACTGTTTTGCCAATAAAACATTAGCTGACTGTGTTAAGGAAATTGCTGTGTAAAGAAAATCTTTAAAATGCATATCTGACATGGAGTAAACAATACATTAAGAATCTCTTTATTTTTATTTGCTCAATTAATGGACTTATGAGGTATTTGAGCGAAGCAAAGATTTTGTACTCTTTGGTAAATAATACCAAACGATATATGTATTTTGAAAATGCTAGTATATTAAAGAACTGTATTAAAGAAGATATGATACAGATTGTTTTATCCGGGAAAGCGTAAATCGATTATCATGTTGCTTTTGTTAAAAATTCGAAAGATAACGACGGCCTGGACTGTTCTGATAAGAAATACTATTAAAGATAAGAAACGTAGAATCTTGAATACCTTGAGAAATTTTGAAAAATACGTTATATAATTCGCATTATGAGTTCAAATTGAATTTATAAATTCGGAGAAACAACTGAAGTTATTTTTGTTTTACTAAACAAAAATTGTAAAATTAACAAGCGTATGAAATGATGTTGGTTTGTGCTATGCAAATAGCATAGCAATGTTGCTATTTAACAGCATCTTTTGCGAAGAAGAATAAATAAGTTTTCATATGAAGTAACAATTTGGTTTCTTTATGAAACAGATAAGAAGATCAGAATACTTACACCTACGGATGTTCCAATGACATTAGAATGTGCAAACAGAAGCGCAGGAGAAAAGCTGCAATGGTTTAAGCAAGATATTCCCATCTATAAAGCATTAGCTGGTAACGAAGATTTAATTAAACTGGATAACGAAACAGGCACCTTGGAAGTTTTGAAAATCTCAGAAGCTGTGTATGGAAATTATACTTGTAAAGGAACCAATTCTACCACAAAGTACGGGATCGTACGTAAGTATAGCCCTAAAATCCTTATTCTTAAGGGTTTAAATCCTTCTTATAATACAAAACCTGTCTTCCTTTTTCTTTTTAGTTTTTAAATTTAATTTTAGCCGAATATTTATTATTTTCATTTTATTTTGATTTTTATAATAATATTTGTAAATATCATATTATCTTTAAAAAATAATCTTTTACAGAGACTTCAGAATTCTGATATATTTTTTACTATATTTAATTTTTCTATTAATTTGTTTACAATATTAAAAATCGCGTTTATTTGCAGCAAAACCTACTGCATACCTTCCTGATTCAACAAATGTGGTGGAAGGAGAGAAATTGCATTTAACATGTGCCGGTAAACAGAGCCCTGGTATTAAGGTATCATGGACATTTGGAGACCAGAATTACACGCGCAGTGCTGGTCGCGTTAAGCTCGGATGGGACCACGAAAGAAATATCTATGGAGCCGTCTTAATGGTTGAAAATATTGAGATGAACGATCGTGGTAATGTTTCCTGTAGGGTATCCTATAACTGGTCCGATACTGCTGAATCTCACGTGGCAGAGGCCCAAACATTCCTCAGGGTCAAAGACAAGCTCGCCGCACTCTGGCCCTTCTTAGGCATTTGCGCAGAGGTTGTTGTTCTGTGCGCTATTATCCTAGTCTACGAGAAGAAACGAAACAAGGCTGAACTTGAGGAATCTGATACCGATCAGAGTCCTGACACGTACGTATATTCTTCATTTTTAACTGTTTCTTGTTCAGTTTCAGATAATTATGGCAGTATAGTGTGTTTTCTCAATTTTGATTATTTCATTCTAGCCCATCTTGTAAAAGAAGCCTTCTTTATTTCATCACTAAAACAAGCAATCAATCTTAATAGCAAAATCTAGTATACTTTTTATTATTTCGTTAAGAAACCATTAAATTTAAAAACTTCTTTTTAAAAAAAAGCTGGAATGAAATAATTAAAGTTGAAAAAAGTCAATATACTGCATAGTTACTCAGATTCAAACTTAAAAATCTGTTTGAAATTTATTTATTAATAAATACAGGGATCCGGGTACAAGCACAAGAGACGATAAACTAGAATACTATATACCACTGCGCGGACCTCTTCCACCCTCTAAACTCCCTGTCGATTCCCCTGACACGCCACCGACGCCGAAATTCCCAGGTCACAGGACGATCCAGTTGAATTCCTTCCCAAAAAAACCACGTCGTTTGTCTGCACCAGCGCGGTTGAATCTCTCCCGCTATTATTTTAAATCTTTCCCTCTGAAGTCATGCCATCGCTTTCAGCTTTACTGGCGCTTACTCAGAAAATTGAAAGTAAAGATATATGAACGCAAAAATTTTTATTTAAAGAGTACGAAGGGTACAGTTATATATCCTTTGAACTATGCTTGAAGCTTCTTTATACAAATTATTTCATAAGTAGGTGGTCAAACATTCAGATTACATCAACATGGAATTATCTCAGAAATATTCTTATAACTATTTTCATATTTTTTAAAGCAAAGAAGTTAAATTTCTCAATTTTCTTATAGTGTCAACAATTCTTAGAAAATCTTGTACAAAATAACACGTTACCACATATCGATTAGCGTATCCGTGTCCCGTCTCATTGTGTATGACTCATTCTCGTGACCAGTTTCACCTTCGAATAGTATTGATTGCTTAATAATTGGTTTTATCTTGTCCCGCAGCAAGCCAACACCCAACAAGGATTCTGATGTTAGGCAAAGAAAATGAAGGAATAAATAATAAGCGGCGGACGAACGAGAGTGATGCAGGATAGTGGAACGTATGTGGGGGAATGATCGTGTGGCATATGCCGAAGTGACAATATAGATAACTGTTACAAGGATGAGAGACAACGGGGTAGGACAAGAGAAACCAAACAATCAAGCAAACAATTCTGTAACAAGAGAAAGACATCATCCAGAAGAGCATACACAAATATAGAGAATAAAAAACGAAACGATAATAACGTTTTCAGTGAACTGGCTAAGCTCCGGAAGTGAAGCCCCCGGCCCCCGGTCGTTCGAGTGCATACCTGCGTGGAAACAGGCTTGCCTGTACACAAAGAATGTTAGCGCGCGCGGAATTACAATTTACTAACAGATTTAAATTAAGCCTTATTATCGTGTTCACTCCATTTATCAAATGTTCGCCTGTCCGTACTCTCTTACTACACTGCTTTGATCGACGATCGAGAAGAAATAAAAAAGAAAAACGATAAAAAAAATATAATGAAGAAAAAACAATGTGCTGCTGATCTTACGCGTTGTATGTATCTATAAAAAGATGGAAGTGCTCGAGAACACAGAGAAGATGATACATAGAAAAAGAAGAGAAAAGAGAGTAAGGTTAGGAAGAAGAGGGAACGAGTGAAAGGGATCGAGAGGGCGCGAAAGAAATGTTTTAAGTATGTGTGTGTCTGTGTG
The DNA here is from genome assembly GCA_014737475.1 of Bombus confusus. Lineage (NCBI taxonomy): Eukaryota > Metazoa > Arthropoda > Insecta > Hymenoptera > Apidae > Bombus > Bombus confusus. Next base: position 253,056 of record JACXIV010000099.1, read on the forward strand.
TGCTTGCATACTCTTGAATGAAAGAATGCAATAGCGACGGACAGAAGTAAAAAAAAACAAAAAAAAACAAAAAAAACGAACTAGTCGGAACGGTGCATACTCGCCAAAAGGAAACGTGCACGAGAACGAAATAAAAAATTTGTTTTTATTATATTTCCTGCTTGTAAGAATACATACATACATACATACATACATACATACATATACATACCACATTCAAGGCACGTTTATTCGTTAAAGTACTTCCTACAAAAAGTACTTGTTTCTCGTACTCTTTAGGGATAAAAGCATAAATTCACCGTTCTGTTCATGTTTTTTGGCGGGTATGCCTGGTATGTGACTCAGAGCGTGTAGGCCCTTGTTTCTCATACTTCGCACTATGTGACGGAAGAGATGAAAAAATAATTTTACGGTAGGACCGAAAATATGTGCTCGATATTAGTTATATAATAAATAGGATCAAGGAAGGCAATGCGTGCTATAATTGGCTTCCGAATACATCAGACTTTCGAAGGTACAGTAAACAACAGCTTACCTGGAGGTGTCGCCTTATGATTATAATTACTATTATTATTATTATTATTATTATTATTATTATTATTATTGTTATTATTATTATTATTATTACTACTATTATGATTAATATTATTATATTATTATTAATTATATTGACCTTAAATATTCCATCGTTCATGGAGAACACGTCGGAAGTCATAGTTTTGCGCGCAACGCCGTTGTTAACGACGTTAATGTAATATTAATTCTGTAATATTATTGCCATCGTTATTACTGCTGCTACTATCGTTATTATGATTATTACAAGTATTATCGTTAATTTTATCACTATTGTAATAATTTATGATCCGTACCAATACGATTGTCTTATCGACAGTATCGTCATTGTAAGTATTAGCCTGTTTCTATAATGATCCATTTAAGAGCTAGCAAAAGTGCAATTTAGGTACTCAGTGAAAAATTTCTATTTGCGGGTGCTACTTGTTACGTCTTTTATGTACTTCTATCATTGTCTCTAATGTTGCTATTATTATTATTATCAGCACTATTCTTGATATTAATAGGAGAATTACTACAGCCATAAATTTGCACTTTTCGTTTACCTAATTTTTTTAATATTTCATTATGCGAGTCATAAATTAAAAGACATTCGTAGAACGTTTTCACTTTGACGTTTTATGGACGATGATATATACATTTGTGTCACATCTGCCCCGCTTTTATTTTAGAACACATGCGGTTGCATTTCAAAGAAGGAATTTTATCTTTAGGGAGAGAGTCCAAACTTCAATCACAACTCTATTTTATAAAACAACTAAACAACAGAGATAATGAAAAAAACATTGTAAATTTCACAGCTGAATGTGACAAACAAAATTCTGTTCCTGTTTGTTCTTTCAAAATGAGGTACTTCGATGAAAATTTATCCTTGAGAAGAGAAGCGTGTATTCGATTAAAAAAGAATGTACAAACATTTTATTGCTCAAACATCCATGCTTGCTCGTAAGTACATGTAAAATGTTGCTGTAATGACGCACGGGTTACTGGGTCCGGACACCGGACACGATCCACGCGTATCTTGTCACGCATCGAGAGTTACAGTGATATTTGTGCTGTGTGTTTCTCCACGCGCTTTTGTACAGAACCGCGCATTCAGCGCGCCTTATCGATAACTCTTTGGTCGTAAGCGCTACTTCTGCGTAATTCAGTTAGACGAAACCGTGCGTGTTGCCCCCGATCGACGCTCGCAAGCGATCGAGCAAGAACGGGAAAGAAAAAGATAGTAGAAAGAACCGTCAAACAGAAAAAAAAGATAGAAGAAGAAGATAATAAGAGAAGCACCGGAGGAAGGGCTCGTTTCGAAGTCTCGTTTCCTCCAGGTCCACTAAACGTGTTTTATGTACAGTATCGCTTCACTGAAGCGAAGTATATTTAATCGTCCGCTTTGGGTTCATGATCGAGGGAAAGCTGAGAAGAGGGCAGCACAGTCACTGACGCTGATTTTTCTTATCGTTCGTTGGAATCCCAATTCCCAATATGCTCCCTTACTTTGGCGCTTGACTTCCGTAATCCACGTACACGCGCACGACCTCACCACTGTATTTACGCTGACTGGGCATGAAATAAAAGTCAGGTTGATTCGGCTGTGTGGACACGCCACCGCCTGCCGGATTATGTATATTGTTCTTCGATCGCTGATAATGTTCCCTGCGATCTTGGGTATAGTAACCAGGTTGGATGGCCGCTGTGTGCCTCGAACCTGGTGCACGCGGCAAACTATACGTTGCTCGTGGTCCTACTATCCTATTTGGACCCTCTACAGTATCAGTACCGAGTCCGTTTGCGGTCATCTCTCTGTGACGAGGTAGACTGGAAACTGGTGGTGGCGGAGCTTTCTCCTCTGTCTCGAAGGCCTCGAATGCAAAATTTGTGTTTGCACCTGAGGCGTAGTCCTTCCAAGCGTTACTGGCGATCAGACGATCCTGAAACAAGTTATCGTTACTCTTATTGTTATTGCAGTGAAAGTTATATCTAGTAGGAAGATTATATAAACTAACATCGAACACCCTAACTTCATATAATTTTGTTTAATTTTGTCTATGAAGCTATCTAGCGAAGATCATTTTAATATTATATGTTTATATTCAATAGAATTTTTTTAGACTTCTTATTGCTACTATTTATGAGCCTCTTTTGGATACATACACAATAAAAGAGATTACATAAATAAAAGAAGAGAAAGAAAAGAGAGAAAGCAAGAGAAGAGTACCACTGTAGAAATACCTGGATTAGTGAGCAAACGAGCGTAGGACGAATAATAAATAGCGCGCCGATTGTATACAGAGGGTGAAGTTCTACCAGCTGGGATTAGGACGATGCATATCGTACGGAGCGTGTTGGTGATGATGCCGAAGATGGTGATGGTGGTGGTGATGATGGTGATCGCCGTTTTGTCGATGATACCGCGTCGCGTTCGTGCGATGAATCGGGTTGGGCGCGTCACAAGAAGCCAGAGGCAGCGAGTACACCCTCTTTACACCGTGATGGTCGCGAAGAGCGCGAATCATGCAACACAAGCGAAGCAGAAGATCGATTCGAGTTCATAAGAGTGGAGCAATAGTAGTGAAAGTTGAGTCTGAAGTGGCACTAGTGTCTATTTCTGTATGTCTCAATTGCAATGAGAAAAAAAAGGACACTTCTTTTCTTATCGAAGTATTCATGCGTTTCTAGTCACTCAAACATGGAGCTTCCATATTACTTTCACAGAGTGTATCTACATTTAAGGAGGAGGTTACAGAGAGACCTTGTTGCTATCTCAGGTGAAAGCATCATTTTGCATTGGTTAATTTCAATGGGTACATAACATATTCGAAGAGCATATCTATTTCTCAACTATGTACTTAGCAGAATTCTAAACAACAAATGATCTTTATTGCAAGTGAAATTCTGTAAGACTCTATCGATAGGTCCAAGATTGAAGCAGGTTACTTCTAATAGACACACATAAGTTGAGAATCAGCATTGCTCTAGACCATACCACAGCGCTAAGATGTTTATAACAAGAGTTAGATGCACACACAATACAAAAGGAAAGGTAATTAGGTCGCGAACAGAAAACAGAGAAACCAGGAAATTATGTCAAAAAACAGGTGGAGAAAAAATGTATGAATATATAAAATGGTAGGTAATGTCGTACCTTCGTCGCTCGCCTCCTTGATGATCTGTAGAGAGTACAGCTTGCTTGTAGTAGAGCAAGAGCAAGTAAGGCAGCAACGCACCCGACAACAATATATAGCTTCGTCGCATCGAGGAACAGATCCGACGTAAATGACGTCTCTTCATCCGCATCTCCTCCACCTAAGTCATTTACTGGCGACCAAAACAAAATAAAATGTCCAAGTTGAATGGATGCCTTATATATTACTTAATACATTTAACAATACGATTACACTATATAAAGCTAGAAATATGAACAGGCTAGCTTGTTACGAATAATAAACACGCTTTGTTAAGTTTGTTGTAATAATAACGCTTTCCTCGATCGAGGAAAAAGATATGATATAGAATTAAATACTATATTGCAGAAAAACTTAATCGGTTGTAAATTATTGTCTCAAGCCGAGTATTTTTAGAATTTAAATGTTTTATGACTGGCTTAATTGAATTTTTTTGACCGACAGTTAACGGTGATTCTTGAAAATCTTATTAAAGAGAAGAAAAATTTCACATTACCTCGAGGAGCTCTAATGATCAAGTACTGTGGATCCACACTTAATGCACCGACTTTTCCTGTGACAAGAGCTTCTTTTAATGCCTTTTCCGCGGCTGCGCCGGTATCTATAGGTTTCAGTGATCTGCCTTTTACTTCGTTTTTGTCTAAGATCAGATCCATGCGGGCAATAACACCGTTTTGCTCATCGTTCCTAAATGTAATAATATATTCAATATTAAATAATAAATTCAGAAGTAAAGTAGCATATATTGTAAGAATGCTGACTTTTGTAATTCACTGAGACGAATTTGATAATAGCCTGGTAGTTTGTCAACAAGTGGAGTAAAGCTGTCAGATATCCTGTTTGAAATAAGTTCGAAATCTGGACTACCGGGAGTAGGTGCTATAAAACCGTCACCCAAATTTATGAGCTTCACCTCTATGGTGTAATGCAGCCTTGGTGGAGCTGGCGTTGTAAGATCCTCGAGTTCTACAAAAGTGAGACAAGTATTTTAATAATGCTGTTGAAGAAGCTTTCTGGAATTTGAGTTATTCAATCATTTAGAATTTATTTGTATATAAGAAACAAGAACTTCTCAAGGATGTTGTAAACAATATAATATTAATACTACTAATACTAATTATAGCATGTATATAATCAAAAACAAAAAACAACAACAACCTTCGAGACCACAAGATTTTATGCATATCCTTTCAGCGGATACAACAGGCACGGCGTCGTGTTTACGTATTTTCTTGTTGACAGCATTAAAAATACCACCCTTGACTGGATACATCATATACAAGCAATGATCGTCTGTGAAAGAAAGATCTCTATTGTCCTTTGTTATCCGCTTTCTCGAAAACTTGAGTGTCGTTACACCATCCACTTTACTGCCGCCTGTGTTATAGATATCTTGAGATGGATCAAGCAGCGGAGCATTATATCCGCTGATCCAAGTATCCATGAGAAAAGCTCGACCTGATTTCTCATCGACCCAGCCCAACACCGCATCTGTTTGCGACTAATAACGAAGAGAGAAGTATCGATTTTAAACTTAGGGTTTAAGGATAAAATTCATTCTTGTAGAATGGAAAGAGTATTACAATGTAGTAATGAAAAGTTTGATAATATTAAGTGGCCAAATAATTTTGATTAGAGCATAGTGCAAGGAATTTATGATCTCAATGCATACCATTTTTTCGTCATCAGAGAATCCAACGCCGGTCCAAGTATTCGTGTTAGCAGTGGAAATAACAAACGATAATTGATCCTACAAGAAAATCATTAATGAACTATACGATGGAATCATAACTAAAAGACTTTATCTTTATTATAAGAAAATACCTTTCGCCCTTTGTAAGTCCACTGAATAGAGTATTCGCAGGTACCATTTTCAGGAGAGCAATGTCTTGGATAATGCCACTCACCGCTGCAATTTGAAGTTGGCACTAATGCATCACCCTCACTAGTCATTTCTTGTTTCTTTTTTTCATCTAAAGATATTTATAAATCACTAATCAATACCATATTTAATTCAAAATTAAATATATAAAGTCATAAACAATGTTGTAATACAACGTTACGTGTTGTACTAACTACATGTAAAGGATATATTTTCTTTAACCTACCAAAGAAATTAAAAGTTACTGTTCCTCTCTGTACTCCATGTCCATGATACTTAAGTTCATCAGCCTTGTAAAAGTCCTTCACACTGACCTTGGCTTTTTCAATGCCACTAGGTGGGTGGTGAACATATTTTCCAGGTTCTTGTCCTTTAGCCCATATCACTTGCATATTACCATCAATAATTTCGTGGTCGGTTGGTTCATTAGCTGCCAATTTTCTTCTGAAAAGTATGGTCGTAACTCCATCACGTTCAAAGCCCATAGCAGCGGTCAAAGTGTCTCTTCCGCCCCAATATTCATCTTTTCTTGGCGTAGACCTGTCTCTAGTGTAATAGTCGCTAATCCTGTGACTGTTGCCTCGCGCTGATCCTATTATAATGTCTGTGCAGTCCATGGGGTTGAAATCGTGTTTCGGCGTGTATTTGTGCACTGCAGGTAGGATAGCTTTGATCATAAAACATTAGATTAGATTAAAATAATCTATAAACTTCATTGATTATATGATCAACTTGAAATAATGATTAATAATTTATTATTGTGATGGAAAAGGTTCCCTGTTGCAATATTGAAATATTTATCACAAAATATACAGGTATTAGTCAAAAATTCATTTTACAGTATTTTCTCAAGTGCAAGTGCACTTACATAGGAGTTATTGGGGTATTATGCGAAAGCAACAAGGAAAGCTTGTACCAAAAAATAAATACAAATTAAAAGTATAAATATTATCTACACTATATGTTCTATTTAGATATGTATATGTTAGTATCAATGCTACTAATTATATGAATACGTTACATTAACTTAATCTAAATTATCTTTTTATATGTTACGAAATCTACTATTTTGTTAAATATTTTTTATATTATATTTTTCTATACTATTGTGTTTAATCAGCAATTCTAATTTTTGTCAATTAAGTAGAATTACAATTAGAAATATCAAAAATTAAATTAAGAGGCAAATTTTAAAGATTAGTTGAGACAATAAAAAACACAAAGTCAAAAGATATTCCTAGATATGAATCAAAGTTAACTAATTACAATATAAAGCCCGTGCAGTATGTACGAGGAGAGACAAGCAGTTGTAATGCCTTATCAGCTTGTTTTACCTTTCGTTGCACTCGACTTGAGACCTGAGATTGGTTCCGGCTCCGAGGTTGGTTCAGACTTTGGCTCCGGCTCTGACTTGGGTTCCGGCTCAGACTTTGGCTCTGTTTCGAAACTGGGTTCCGGTTCGGACTTTGGTTCTGGTTCAGATTTCGGCTCCGGCTCTGGTTCGGATTTGGGTTCGGGTTTAGAGCTGGGTTCAGGCTCGGATTTCGGTTCTGGTTCAGAGTTTGGCTCTGGCTCAGATTTCGGTTCTGGTTCAGAGCTTGGCTCTGGTTCAGACTTGGATTCAGGTTCAGGTTCAGAATTGGACTCTGGTTCGAGTTTTGATTCCATTCGGGATCTCGATTTAACTTGAGAAATAGGTTCTAGATGAGATGATATTGACTTGTGTTCATACTGTGTCTCAGAAGTTAAAATAGCCTCCGCTTTTTCTCTTGGTCCAGCGTTCGTTAAATTTGATTGGGATTTTGGTTTTGGTCTTGAGCTTGATTCTGGTTCAGATTTTGGCTCTGGTTCTGAGCTGGGTTCTGGTTCTGAGCTGGGTTCTGGTTCTGAGCTAGGTTCAGGTTCTGAGCTAGGTTCAGGTTTGGATTTGGGATTTGGTTCTGAACTTGGTTCGAGCTGGGATATAGGTTCTGGTTCGGATTCTGATTCTGATACGGGTTCGGGCGTGGTGTTGGTGCTGTCGACAGTGCTCGGCTCGGCGACGGGCTCCCCTGTGCAAGAAAGCATCGATCGTCGTGCCAACTACCTACTGCTTATTGTTTACAGACCACCACCTCGTGCGTAGTGTCTCAAATATAAAAAGGGGACGCCAAATGCTCTACTACTCATTTGGAAGCATACTACATGTTGCTACTATGTAAATACGGAAAGCAGGGATCTGTTCTTCTATATCTGAGTTAAGTATTGATACATACCATTCGCAGAAATTCCTGTAGACTCCGGTGATCTCTTTTTGCGTCCTATATGAAAATAAAGTATATCATTTAACATTATTTGTATATAACTTCAAGAAACTGAATTACAAGTATAAATTAACTCGAATCTTACCTTGCTTCGTGCTGACGCGATATGTCACACTAGTTTGCACCGTCACATCGACGTCAGATCGAGGAGTTGAAGCCAATGAAGTCACATCATGAGCTTTAGCCGATCTTCTCTTGGTACCTGACCTTTCAGTTCCAGACTCAGGTTCAGGTTCGGGTTCGGGTTCAGGCTCCGGTTTGGGTTCGGCTTTCGGTTCTGACTCTGGTTCCGGTTCTGATTTTGGTTCTGGTCGTGGAAGCGGTTCATCCTTCGGACGTTCCTGAATTTCGGGAAAGGCGCGACACATCGACGTCAGGTCATTTGGTCGCCATCCAACAGCAACCCAGCTAGTACCATTCACCACCATAATGCCTTCGAGTTCTTTGCTTTCCTTCAATATCCGCCAATAGAAGGTAAAATTGTCAGAGAACTTTTTCATTGTATATGCGTCCAATTCTACGTCGATAGTTTTGATCGGAGATTCTAGAAAGTATCATTATATTTACTTCTTACTTGAAATTTATTTATATTTTATATCTCAAGAATTAATATTGCATATTGTATTCTATTTTTGTTTTTTAACAAATAAGTCATAAATGATACAAATATAATAATTTGGAAATTATAGTACAAGGAAGTTACTTCAGTTTGAATGATATCTGGAGAAAGTATCATCGTGATTTAATAAAACTTACTCTTCGCGCAACCCGGTCCAAACCAACCAAGATTGCAATAGCAATGCTTGGTGGGTGCGGTCGTACCACCATTGTCAATGCACGTGCCCTGAATACCGCAATCCGAGTCATCCAGGCATTCCTCCTTAAATTCACACCTTGTACCGTGATACAGTCGATCACATCTGCATCGACCTACCAGATATCGACCGTGACCGCTGCAATCCTCTCTGTAAGACTTTCTGTCGATGATCTAACGGGTATAAATTATAAGGTATCAGCAACCGCAATATAGGTCACGGGAAAAATTGTTTTACAAATTACGTTCTACCATTTGCTGTTATTACTTAATACTTCTATATATCTATTGATGTTTAAACATTATATTATTTTTCATATTTTGGTTGTTATTCTTACATCGATATCGGCGCAAGACCAAAATCTATAACTCGAGCCCCATTCCTCAGCTTCTCGGAGAAGTCGAATCGTGCAGTCTGTACACGTGAAATTCTGAGGTAATTGTACGGTATAACTCTGTGCCCTAAAAAAAAAAAATAATTCATTTCTTAAATATCAAAAGCATTATCACAGCTGAAAAGAAAAAATCGGATAACAATTTTCACTTACGTGGCATCGTCTTCTACGAACTCGCTATTTTTTGTCACGGGAGTTAGATCAATCAATGGTCTGTCAAGGGCATCCAATATTTGCAGCCGAAATCCACCCTAAAATCAGTAATTATAATATTTAAAATGTATAAAATCCTAAAAATAACGATCTTAAGATAGTAAATAATAAAAATTTATAATATAAATTTCAGTAAATAATAAATAACAAAACATTATAATAACAAAGTTAAATAACAAAGGTAAGTAACAAAAATTTCAAATAATCAGGTTACTCTAGTTTAATTTACGTTTGGTAACACAAGTATATAATAAGTAATATTATTTCAGTTCCAATGCGTGAACTTCCGGACATTTTCTTTCGCTATGACCGTGTCGGAAGTGAGAAACGGTCAAGAGGACGTTGAGACATCGATCGCACACGCGGATAGCGGTATCGAACGAGCTTATCGCAGATCCGTGACATAGAAACCGGCCTTCTATTCCATTGGTCATGTCCAAAAAATAAAAAGTAAAAAATATTATTAACAGCTTTAGTTAACGCTTTCTTAGTGTAACTGGCAACGTCACCGTTATGAAACCGGCCGTTTCATGAAAACGGCCACCGAATTGGAAATAGGAAGAGAGAGACGTCGCCGCAGGAGATCATCGTTTCGCAGCAGGTAACGACGTAATGACACGAGCATTAATTTAATGATTGGCGATGTCAATCTGACACCTGTATAAAGATACGAGGAGGCAAAGAACCGTTATTAGTCAACTCTTACCCAAGAACAACATTGCGTTTTCTTCTACGTGCCACGTTTTCTAATTATTAACCGCATTCTTTGCATCGTCATAACATGAAAATTCAGTCGTTAATTTTTCACCAATATCGGTCGGTAATCTCTTAAGCGCGTTTTCATGAAATTTGATACAAAGACAAATTGGTCGATTTTGCTCTTTAAAAATTTTTCAAGTTTGGTACCCATATAAGTATATGATCAGAATTCATTTTTTTTTTTTTTGGTATTCTTCTTAATTTCTGTAATTCGGTTTTTCGTTGGTACATTAACAAAATGTCCCGTGAAACTTGTTATCTTCAGCTCTATTCTAAATTTAAATATCGATTAATGTTTTTTCTTAACGACGAAGTCTAGGATTAGAATAAGATATTTAATTTTCTAAAACTTAAGCAAATACATTCAATGAAGTCGATTATTAAATTGCAGATTTTTATGGACTTATAGGAAATTTGGAAATGGTTTGCAAAAATGCATACAATGCATGTATAAAAACATAGAAAAAATCCAAAGTAGAATGTTTGCTGTAACATTTAGTAGATGACAAATACATTTAATAAAAAACGGATTTTTATTTAGATTTCATTTCTTCAGCTACGTTCATAGAAGTATAAAGATGCATAGAAATCCGCAGATTAGTGTGGCTTTTATATAACTCATTTATCTTTTTCCCTGTTTTTACAAATTTCTTCACACATTGTAATATTTTATCATTTAAAATTTTAGATATTATAAAGTTCGGAATGTTTCTGCCGGCGGATAGAATGTTCGTTCACAAGAGATGCTTGTCACTTTTGATGAAAGTTTCTTTGAATATTTACACTGAAGAGTTTGAAATGTTTTTCAACAGCGCGCGATTATGCCAGCACTCGAAAGGAGAAGTGGAAAGGGAAGAGACAGCTTTGCGAAGTGGTACTGCTTCGCACGGTACACACCTGCAGCGGTTGCAGCGTTATTGTCGAATTTTTCTCGTACCACGGATATTTTCACGGATAGAATTTGTGAGGCATTTAAGTTTATGGCTGCCCCATCTAAAACCAGTCGTTCAGAAAAAGAAATCACAACGATGATTGTATAAGAAATATGCGTACCTATTTATATCGGTATGAAGTTAAT
>JACXIV010000099.1:1722963-1874692 GCA_014737475.1 Bombus confusus
GAGATTAAATTAATGTTCATCCGTGCATTATCAATTTATTCAGTAATATATGTATCCGTTATCGCTTAACACAGTATAGCGTTTGTCAACGTACGATCGTTTATTCCAGAATTTTTAGTAAGTTATCGGAGACGATGGATTTCTTTTGAAACGCGATATCGAATACAAAGCTAATCTTTCATTGATTGAGAAACGTTCTTGGTTGTGATTACAATGGTTGCTTGGTGAGATAGACGAATTCTAGTTTATCTCGCAAGCATATCGTATAAACTGTGAAACTTGGGTAATTTCAGGTACGAACGTGACTTCAAGATTCGATTTGAAGCAGCGCCTTCTACGAAGGATACCGATCCTGGCATGGCTGCCTCAATATAGTTTGTCGAAACTTCTTCACGATGTTTTGGCAGGATTGACCGTTGGTTTGACTGCTATACCACAGGGCATAGCTTACGCAATTGTGGCCGGACTTCCAGCTCAGGTGTGTACATTTGTTCGATGGTGTTAGAGTTTCTTCTTGTTGAATTTAAAATAAAGTTTCGGAGAACATAGAAGCGAGATAGATTTCCATTGTTGAGACGTAGCTAGCAATTCTTTTACATTACACTCTGTTTACATTACATTTTGTTTTTCGTCAATTTTTTCGTTGCAAGTATTTAAATGGGAAGTTTTCATTTTTTTCATTCAGATCAATTCATCGAAAGTATTTAAATGAATCTATTGGTTTGGAATTGAACGAGTCGCGTTTAAAAGAAATGTTACGGTGCGAAGAAGCGCGAAGGAAGTGAAATGTAAAATAATTTTATAATTTCATTACATAATCGTACATTTGATAGTGATAGTCATTGTGAATGATAATTATTCAAAATCGTTATTTATTGGAGATTTATTTAACGCCAAACGATGCCTTATCGTAACGTTATAAGTGCTTCGATTTCTTCAAAATTTCATAAAGAATGTAGAATCTGGGTGGATGTAATAGCGACGAAAAAAATATTAAGCAAATCTTTGGAATTCCTGTTTACAGTACGTAATGTCAAGAAACAAAATTTTGATATAAATTGATTGAAGGAAAAGAGTGTAATTGAAAAATGTTAAGGCAAAGCTGATCTTTAATGAGTTAAGATTCAGACACTTTAATAACATGTACACGTTAAGATAATTAGTAAAAGTTTTACTATTAGTGGTAGATGCACAATCGAAGGAAGTAGGTTTTTAGGTGGCTTTTTACGCAAATAAATCATTTGAAATATTCTTTCGAATCTTTTACACGGTTTCACGAGCAATAAAATCCTTCCTAAGCGTTGCATACATTTTAAACGCCGCTATTTTAATTATGCCCAGCTATCCTGTTAATTGTTATATTATATCTTGTTAATTGTTAATATTTACATATATATAACAATTTAAATTTATTTATTCGCGTTGCTCATCACTTTCATTACTATTTCATATTATTAAATACCGATTCGAGGGAAACAATATCGTTTAGTTTGTTAAAAAATGCTTTTTGTTAATTAAGTCGTTTCCATAAAAAAGAGAAACGATGTTCATTTCACAGCACAATAAAATCAAGGTAAACGCATTGATCATCCAATATAAACGAATCTTTCACGAATCGAAGTTAGGCTGTTGTTCCTCGCCAAGTTTACATTTTGAATAAAATGAAAATGAAAGAGAAAAGAGATGGAAAACATAAAAGGAAGAATATAACGTGTCGTTTAGTTTACCTTGCAAATGTAATCGCGTGTTATTGTTTCTCGATGATCGGAAAAAAATATCGATAAAAACGAACAGTTCGATGAAATGGTAGCCGGAAAGGCGGTTCTCGTTAGATAAACTTTTGAAAACTTCAGTACGGCCTCTACAGCAGTTTCATGGGATGCTTCGTTTACTTGGTGTTCGGTAGCTGCAAGGATATCACTGTGGGTCCTACGGCAATAATGGCATTACTGTCGCAAAATCATGTTATAAGACTGGGAGATGATATCGCGGTAAGTGGAGCTTCGCGTTTCTCGTAAGACTAAGCCATCTTTGTTTTCGAATCGAAAATTTCTGCGAGAAAATCAAGCGCGCTTATAAAACAAAAACGCTTTAAAAGCAAACTTTGAGAGCAACTTTAAAATTGCTTTTTCCATGTACATACGGCTTTGTTTTTTTTTTTTTTTTGACAACTTTTATGAAATAACGTGATAAATTTATCGCTGTTGAAAGAATAAGAGTTGTATCGTTCAGATATTGGTCACCTTGTTATCTAAACTCTAAAAGTAAGTAAAATAGTTGTTTTCTCGTTTAAATATATTGTTCTTTAAGTAGCTTCTTTATTTCTTTATACATTATGCAATTATGTATTTTATGTTTGAGCGGTATTTATTAATAGTATGTTTAAATAATGTGAAAAAAGGGATTATATTTGAAATATGAAAGAAAGTTCTGAGAAAGAATAATATAGTAAGTTTGAAGTAAAGAATAGTATACGAGATAGCTGATATATTTGGGACGGAAATAGCGACTTTTTAAGAAATTGCAGGTACTACTGGGTTACAAAGTTTTTCCTCGTCCGCTTTGCTCGCTAGACCTTTCTCTTTTAGATTGCTATCTACAATATTTAGAAGTCTGGGTAACTTTCTTAAAGAAAAGCGTCTGATTAACCAGGAAAGAGCGGAAATTCCATTTCAAAGAAATTCGTCAAATTCGTACAGTGCCAGAATCTCGTTGTTTCATAAAGTTTTAAACGTACCTTTTTTAAACATTTTACGGAGTACATAAAAGTACCGCGTGCAAAATCTCATAACTTGTCCAAATCTAAGAATGTATATGTACATATGTTACTGAGAACTTTTCTGATCATATCTAATTTATATTATAAAATAAGTGGAATAATTTTTGAATGGAATCTAAAGTAAATGCGATAATTTTTCTGAAATTGCAACGAGCGAATCTTTTACTTTCTCAGGTACTTCTGTGTTTCCTGACAGGCTGCCTGATTATGTTCATGGGATTGCTCCACTTGGGATTTCTTGTACAGTTTGTTAGCATGCCAGTGATCTCTGGATTCACTAACGCAGCTGCAATAATAATTGGAACATCTCAGTTGGGCACGTTGCTTGGTTTGAGTGGCAGAAGCGATTCCTTTATCGATGCAGTTACCAAAGTTGTTAATCACGTAAATGAAATTACTTTTTGGGACCCGATATTGGGAGTCTGTTCGATGATCTTACTCGTTTGTCTTAAAGTAAGATTATCCTTTTCACTATTTTAATATATTCTTTTAATATATATAATGTATTATAATTTCTAATTCGTGATTCAGTAGTATATGGATAAAGGTAGAATGTCCTGAAAGAAACAAAAATATTTTTAGCATAAATTAATGCGCGTTTGAATTCTTAGAAATTTTAATTTCACGAATATTTTGATTATGAAATATTTTTCTATAAAGTAACCACGTTAAACATAAATTTAGTGCTTTTAATTATTGGAATTTATCTATTTATGTTTTGGTTGATATTTGTTGATCAGCAATTGATGAAAATTATACTTGGTCTATTTCCTTTAATTGTATTTCTACCGAAAAATAAGAAAATCACAAAAAATATAAAATATGCGCGAAATAATTATAGAAACTTCGGACACGGAGATGATTCATCGCAGAACATATTTAATACTAATCGTTGAAAGTTCGTAGAATCAGAACGCAATATTTGAAATCATTAGCGATGTTGTATTAAAAAATATCCCCTAAAAATTAATTATATTAAGGAATTGAACTTCATTCTCTGAAATAACATGTTTGCTTAACTATGGCGAGACAGAAATTACCTGCGAAGAAAAGCGGCACGACGTTGCAAAAATTCATGTGGGCAACATCGTTGGCGAGGAACGCTGTAGTCGTCATTGTTGGAATAATATTAAGCTATTCGTTACACTCTTACGGTATTAAACCCTTTAAAATTACTGGACATATAACGGAAGGTTTACCGCCGTTCTCTCCGCCACCATTTTCTCTTGTAAAAGGAAACCATACGTATAACTTTGAGGAGTTAATTGGTGAACTCGGAAGCACTGTCATTTCAGTCCCGCTGATTGCCATTTTGGAGAGCATCGCTATTGCTAAAGCTTTTGGTAGGTCGTTCAGAGTTAGATGAAAATATTAATTTAATGATATATGAATTTAATCCAATAACATTTACATAATAATGCAGTGTATACATTCTTACAGAGATTTCTTTACGCTATATAAATTTTTTATCTATATAAATTACTGAATATATAAATACGATTGTTTATCATTTTCGTTTTGTTTGTTTAATTCTCCGTTCAGTATCTTAGCATCGAAACGAAGAATTTTTCAACTGTACTTTATTTGTAAAGATTACGAATAACTCGGCAGCAACGTTGGAACATTAAATTAAAATTCAAACGAAATGAAAGTTAAATTAAAACGAAACAAAGCTCGTACTTCCAAAGGTCCGAAGTTGCTACGTTAAATTATATCATTTCAACTTCGCATGGAAGTTTGAGCAACGAGTATTTGAAAACAAAATTTATTATATTAATATCCCTTTATGCGTATTATAACGTAACACCACAGCAGATACGTCAAATATATTCAATAATTCGATATAAATAAAAAATACT
This sequence comes from Bombus confusus, assembly GCA_014737475.1. NCBI lineage: Eukaryota > Metazoa > Arthropoda > Insecta > Hymenoptera > Apidae > Bombus > Bombus confusus. The sequence goes on from JACXIV010000099.1 coordinate 1,727,602, forward strand.
TCTTTCGCTACTCGTTTATCTTACTTGTACGTATATCAGAATCGCTGTCTTTCCATCGATAAATACATTTCATAATTCCACGTTTAATATTTTCATCTTTCACGATTATTCTTACAAATGATTTTTCTCGATACCGCGCGATCCGTTTCACGTATTTAAATGCCTCTTACATATAAGAAAATGATTATATTTTAATTACGAATGATCATATTTATTCTAAATTGCATAGCGACTAGTACAAACATTTCAATTTGTTTATATTTTCAAATCTGTGTCTTGTAGCCAAAGGGAAGACCGTTGATGCTAATCAAGAGATGCTAGCTTTGGGACTGTGTAACCTTTTCGGCAGCTTTGCCCGATCAATGCCAACCACAGGAAGCTTCACAAGGACCGCCGTAAACAACGCTTCGGGTGTAAAAACACCGATGGGCGGTGTAATTACTGGATGCCTGGTGCTTTTAGCGTGCGGCCTCCTGACCTCGACTTTCGAATTCATCCCGAAGGCAACACTCGCTGCAGTCATTATAGTCGCCATGTACTACATGCTTGAACTTCATATTTTCACCGTACTTTGGAGAACGAAAAGTAAAGATCCGATTAAGAGGAAAAAAATTACGTTCAACGCATCATACCCGGCTTCGCCTCAGCTTTTTACCCCTAAGAGATTGAAAAGCCTTTCAAAACTCTCTATGTGTATACTCTGGCGAAAAAATATTAGACGCAATATTTTTTCGCTTATTTAGCCCTTCAACGTGAAAATAACCGAGATATCTCTCGTGGTGAATTTATTCCTTAACAAGAATATGCTCGTTAACAGGGTCACTGTACGGTTTCTTCACTAAAGCTTAGCGTTGCATAAAAGTCGTTAAAAGTATTGAAGAAGTTTTTTGCAGTTTTAGCTATCCAATTTATTAGCTATCAAAATTAGAACTATCAAGCTAAAACCATCGGTACTGGATTCCCTGTCCTTGTAATTACTAAACAGACGAAAGTTTTTAATAATAATATCGATGTTTATTTTTATCGACACGATCACATATACTTATGTATTTTCGTCATTTTCTTCTAATTCTGATCAACAATGTACAACAGATTTGATCAGATACTGAGAATCGGTAGTTCTAATGTTAAGAAGTTTAAGAACAGCCTTGTAAGATACGTTGAAATGCATCAACTAAACAAGACTGGGATTAAGGAAACGTTTGATACATTTTGGTAATTTACATTACATTATTTTGATATTACGTGATAGAGTAATAAGTTTCGATTGAAGACTACGGTATTATTATTAATTCAAACACGAAGATCATAGGAGAAAACATGACAAGTACATTTTTCTTGATATTCCGATTTTAATATCACTTTACGATTAAACCAGCTGAATCTTGATACGACATAATCGAAGACCACAGGACAAGAAAGTAAACGATCTTAAGATTCAATATTCGATTCTATCAACATTAATCACCTCTACGCTACCAAATTTGTCCCTGTGTTTGATTGTGGGTTGTGGTCGCTTCATAGAATTATCAATTATTATTTTTAAGGGACATAGTTTTAAACCTAACAAAGAAAAAAAAACAACGTTCTTCATATTATTTAAACACGATTGTTATTCATCTTAATTAAAGTTCACACGGTAAAATACGATAAATCCATTTTTATTTATTTTTTAGTTTCTACGTAAATTTGTTATATAGTAATATAATATATGATAATCGTTAATTTGTATGTTTCAACATTGTCGAACGTAGCAAGGTTAATCACAACAATGCTACGCTTAACAATGTTAGATATCATATTATTTGTTAACTCAAATAGAATATTTGAACGCAATATAGTTTAACGAAGGTCACCACTTTACCCTAAAGATTATACATATAAGATTACCTTATAATATTAGGTTGTCCGGAAAGTTTCTTTCGTTTTATAAGGAAACAATAGACGCACGACATTTTTTGTTTTGCATTATTTTATCGAATTACGTATGATCGTATGAATCGAAACATTCCGGCTAGCCTAATATATCTATAAAGATCGCAAAGATACCATGAGCATAATAAATATTAGAACGATGAAAATAATCGTTGAAATACGCGTATTTAATCTCAAACGACTTTAGTACACGGAGATAGTCGACAGCATAGTGAATTTTAAAACTGTCCCGCTACAAAAAGAGAAAAATATGACTTATCATATTTTGCCTGTGATCTTCGATTCATTGCTTAACTTATTTTTACGCGCGAACTGGTAACGTCTGTTCTGTAGAATGTTATTTTACGATATCATCGGCCCTCTTGTCTAATCCCAATGATAGTTCACTTGCCTCACGGGAATTCTATTCATACGACAATCGGCTGTGTTGTAGGATCCTAGTAATTTAGCATTTGTCTCTACTCGTAGAGACCGATTTGATACCTTTGACGGTGACTTTGTTGAGCTGCTTGGCAATTGGTCCAGAATACGGCATGATTGCCGGGATCGCGGTAAATCTAATTTTCCTGCTCTATTTCGCGGCCAGACCTGGATTATTGATCGAGGAACGTGTTGTCGATGGGCTGACGATTCTGTTTGTATCGCCGAAACAATCATTGAGCTACCCAGCTGCGGAATATCTTCGTGAACGGGTGATGTCGTGGTGAGTAAAGTTACCATAATCGCATTTCACTGTCTTCGTAATTGGATCATAAATCGGTGGGTTCGCGAGCCTTCTGTCGGATCGTTCGTTTTATTTACCTCGAGTAACCCGACATTATTGTTCTTTAGGTGTGATGCCAGAGTAGGAACTATTCCCGTGGTAGTGGAAGGTCGTCACGTGCTTAGAATCGATGCAACCGTCGCCAAGAACCTCGCTTTGCTGCTGGCCGACTTGGAAACCAGGGACCAGAAGCTGGTGTTCTGGAATTGGTGCGAGCAAGCCAAGAGAACTTTGATAAGCTACGACGCTTCTCTTACGATGTCCTTCAGAAGTTCCGGCAGCATCGCTCAAATATTTTCAGGTAGAATCGCGTCACCTCATGTTCCACGCGAGTGAAATTTTCAATCTAACGAATGCGCGGGACACTTGCCTCTGAAATCTTCCCAACCGTGTTCAAACGAGAGCTACCGTTCCCTTTTCAACCTGTTCGCGTTTAATGAAGCCTCACGAAACGCTGAACGTATTTTATTTAACGACGGAACACGCCTCGGCCAACATTAGTCCTTCGTGGAACTTCAGTCGCCTTCAATTTGCCTTTCGATGCACCAACATCTATTGAAATTGCGCGAACCGCACTGAACGTGTCATTTCAAACAGCATCTCGACCAATCATCGTTTTATGAAAAGATGATCAAGAGATCGTGCTTCTCGTTATTTGATGAAAAATCCAATGGAATAAAGACAGCTCGTTTTTATATGCATGTAAAAACAGGAAACGTATTTAATTATTCGTAATATAATTTTCTTTATCGTGAAGCGTTTATACAGCATTTGGCTTGACCGAACGCGTTATTTAAAAATTTTTAATCCTTTTCTGCAAAGTATTCGATTGCGATTACGATTTAAACGGTGTTAGGTCCAAGTATCCATACGTAATTATATCATCGTAATATTTGCATTACTCTATCTAAAATTGACTTGTTTTCTTTTTCTATTTAACGATAGAGATAGAATATAAGAGAATACGATAGAATATGAAAGAGAAATACTATTTCATCTCACATTGGCTTATGAAAGAAGATGAATAAGTCTGATAACGTTTGCTTTAAGAAAATTAGCTGTACTCATATTAAAATTAATCCCGCAAAAGGTTACTTGACTATTCCGTGGAAAAATAGCGAAAATTTCTGCTACATTTCATAAAATCATAATTTTAGCCATTATTTTACATGCTACGTTTATTTTAAGATAATACACGTTTTTTTATTCTTATCTTCCTAATTTATCTAATTTTACGCTTCAGACGGGAATACACTAACTATAATCATGTTTTTTCAATTTAAAACTAGATGTAATCTTTTTTAATTTTCCTTCAATTATTGCGAAATAATCGTGATCGCGTGTTGTTTTGCGCTCAAAGACGATAACGATAGATTTTTTAATCCTTAACTATCGTGTGTGAAAGTTTTCCGTAGCGTATATTTGAAAAATTTAACAATCAATATAGTTGAACATATAGAATTAAATGTTTTACAATTATTCAATATTAGATGAAGAGTAGAAAATTATTGTTTGCGGTGGACACAAACGATAACGTTGCGGTAATATTATTACAGGATGCTGATATTAAAATAAAATTATTCGTAGAGAGTAAAATTTCACTTATAATAGCTTTTAAGGATTAACGTTGAATCGTGTAAATATAGGATTCAGTATTGAAAGTATTGAAGGATTTCGATTCATTTCACCTATAAATAACGTTAGCGTAACCGCGTGATGCCGATTGACGGAAATGCTCTGCTCGGAAAATGAAGCTTTATTCGAATGTTTCATACATAATCAGCAGAAGGTTTCATATGCGAAATTTTCATCGTGACTATATGATTCTGACGGAAAATTGTGAGTATTTACATATGGTTCTACTATTTTGTATGTACATGTAAAATTAATCTTTGCAGATGTGCATGAGTGTATCGCTTGAATTGAATCAAACGATGATGTCCAAGCTTATTTGTTATTCGGTATAAATTATCGCTCATATATCTGAAAACTTTAGCCGTTTTGTAACAGAAATATGTGTTTTGTCAACACTTATTATGTTTCTTATGGAGTTCTCAGTCTGCAAATCCGAATTACCTGTTAAACATAGCAACAATATATTTTATTATTTACTACTTCATATATTTACTATTTAAATACTACAACCAGTTACATTAACATCAGAAGAAATTTTATTTACAGTTTTGGAAGTCCCGTCTTTATTTGTTCCATAACGTAAAAATTCAAGAAACTGGAGATTAAGAATTTGTCAAGTAATACAATAGCTGTACAAGACTTGACAATTACAAACATCAATTTTATTATTGCATATTGGTTTTTGAAAATTAATTTTGTCGCAAATTTTAATCAGAATATTTTATTATGCATAGCTAAATGTATGTATGGTGATTATACAGAACCACATCGTTGCAATTCGATTTATCCGCAATTTTGTGATCAAAATACATTTTGTCAAAACTAAGCAAATATTCGGATACTTTTTAGTGGTAACGTATGCGTTACATTTGAGATTATGTTTGAGTAATTTGTGTAACCTTTATGTGATGACGTTTACAAATGCGCTTCTAATTTAGAAAAAGGTTTAAATAGAATGATCTGAAATATCAAATTATAACTATATATGCATAATTATTATTCATATTTTTAATTTATTATTACGTTGGAATATAATTCTATTCTGTAGCTTTGACGCGAAACTTTTAAATAGTAATTACATTTCCGAGTTTAGTTCAGTATAATTGAAACAAAATGATATTCTACTTGCGATAGAAATATAATAGTATTTTTATTATGAAATATTTTTATACTTTTACTCAATATTTTTACTTTTTGTACACAAGGTCACGTGAAATTCACACTATTACAGATCGTTGGATTTACTTTTATCTTACCTATCATATCGTAATGGCAAAAATACGTAGACCCATTTAAAAAACCTCCGATGACTGAAATCTCGAGAAAAATGAAATCTTTTTGCCTATCATCACGTTTACCCCTTTGAACTAAATATTCTTTTTCTCTGATATTTTCTCGTATCATGAAAAGTAAGCGAGATATGTAGGATGCTCGAGTTAGGTGGGATATCCTGTATATAACTCTAATACATTTAAGTGTAACGACACGAACATACATTATTTTCACACTGATTGTGTAACAAGAATATCCAGATTATCTACTGTGTACGTACAATAGTTAAATTAAGCTATTATTTAACATTATACTTCTTGGTTTCATTAGATCACTTATCAAAATCTACTCCATTACATATATGCACAAATACATAAATACGAAGCAGTAAAATTGCGTATTGTTTTAAACCTGATTATTTCAATTACTGCAACAATTCTTTACCTTTATGCCATGTTATCATTCAATTAAAAAATGATGCGCATAGAGTATAACTAGACTTTTCGTTAATAACTGAGAAACATCCTCTTTCTACTACTTGAAAACAGATTTCTCATTTCTTTTTCTTACATCAATATAAATTATTGACTGATTTGACATGATTCAATGCTATTAAAATATAAAAGTTAAAAATATATCGCGCGAGGGTGCTTCCGCGCCCTTTTTTCCCCCGCGCGAGTACGCATGCGCAAGAAATATCTCACGTTCATAGTTGCGCGCGCATCGATGATCGACCAATAAGGAAGCTGGGTAGTAGAGGGTGCTTCGATCGATGCACTCGCCCCAGGAGTGTGCGCCAGTGGGCGACCGTTTACAACGCGATAAGCGTCGCGGCGCCCTCAACGACAGGCAAGCAGAGGACGTTGTCCTAGTACGTCCGCTTTCGCATTCGGTTGTGTTTCCTCGCGCGGGTTCGTTCGCGTCAATTCGTAGGGAACGAGGTCCCCGGTCCCGGTGAATCGTCGCTTGTCGGTGTTGTTATATTTTTTGTTTACGACGAGTCGACCGTCAATGCGATCGCGATGAAGCAATGAACTAAAAGATCACGAGTAACGACGACTGTCAAAAAGATGCCGGTACACCGATTGAACACGGGAAATGCGGGCCAGCTGGAGAGTGTTGCAGCGTAATCGTGAGTAATTTTTGAATTTCATTTGTCGATGTCATTTCGCGAAACGTGATCACCGGGACGCAATTCGAACTCGTGCCAAACACTTTCTCATAAAGGTTAATGTACTTGGCAGTACAATTTCTGTCATGATTAACCGATATACGAGGACGAAAGGTTGTCTCGTGGATTTGTACATGTGTGTCACGATTCGGATGTCCATAGTCGATCTAACCTTCAGACCAAACCAACCTTCTGTATTTTCTTTGGATTTCTGGTTTATTTTGTATCCTCTTTTTTCATTTTTTTAATGTCCTGTAACTAGAATCGATTAACAATTCTCTTTGACATTTCAGAATTAGAAATTGATTCTCCTTTGCGATTTTAGTAGGTTAAGTGTAAATATCGATTGGAATTTGTTTTAAAAATATTTTCGTTGTGATTAGAAATTATTAGATAAATTTCGTGAGTTTAAAAATTGAAATAATTCTAACTGCAGTACAGGTAATATGATTTTCATTAAAAATACGAAATAAAGGCTGTATTCTAGTTATAAAAAATTATGTGGCAATTTTCATTTAATAATATTGCTTATTATTTACATAGTATCTGATAAAATCATAAAATGTTATGTATCGCAGGAAATATATAAAAAATTGTATATTATTTTTAATTCAATAGTTTCACTTATTGTGACGATATATCAACGGAAAAAACAAGACATATATTAATACGAATCAAATGGAAAGACGTAACAGGCAATAAATAATTTTTGTGTAGACTGCGTATAGTTAATTCAGATACTAATTTTTGATTATATACATTGTGACAACGGAAATCAACATACCGGTGACATACGTATGTACGTATGTGTATATCACCTAATGAATGGCCAGAGCATCCAGGACAAATTTTAATTTAATCAAACGATTTTGCCGACCTCGTGCATAATTATCAACCGTGTTCCATTCATTTAAAATGTTGTTGAAAAGCATTTTTCCACAAAAAGAAATTAGAGAAGTGTGAAGATTTTCTATTTATATATTATTTGAAATGTTTTATGAACGAATTATAGAAATTGGAAAAGTATAAATGGAATTGTAATCAATATTTTGGTAAGTAACAAGATATGGGGAGAAGATGTATGAGTTCTATATTTTAAATATATCATGAATTCTAAATGACCTATAAAAATATAAACGAAATTATATTAGATTACACATTATTATTAATTAATATTAGAATCTGAAAACTATAAATATTAATTACAAATATTAAAAATCGTAATCAAAGTCAATATGCCTTTATTTAATTTTTATTTAACAATTTTGTTTATGTCATGTAACTGAAATTATTAAATAGAAAATAAAAATATTTTTAGACTTTTTAATCACGTGCAAACAGGTGTTCTCGATGTTCCTTCTTGAGCCATATAAAAAATGCTCTTGATTCATTTGCTTCTAAAATCTCAATTTTAAAAATTCTATACTGTAATTTGATAAGTTTTATTTAAAAATTAAAAGTATTTTCAATATATTAATTTCAAAGTAGAAGTAAGATAGAAATTTCTATAATGAACGATTTAATGTTTAGTGTAATGAACGAACATCTATTATATCGTAAAGAAATGATGCATAATAATGCGCCGTAATTAGGATACATATAATTAGAAGTTTATTAGATTTCTAGATAATTTTGGAGAATTAATTAAATGCTGGAAATGAAGTTGATGCTCCGCATTTAACATGGTGGTATTGAACAGAGTGAAATTCATCATTTAATAGTTTAATGGAACTATATTATTATTATTGAGAATTATTAAGAAATTGGATAAGTCATTCTAATTATTGTTCAATCAGTTTTATATTTTGTTAGATCATATCATTTCGACTATATTATTATTATGTATATTGAATAGAACAGTATAATTTTTAGTATTTTTGTGGTAAGTTTCAATATGTTAGTAGATATAATTAATACAGATTTATTATCTTACTTTTATTTTTTAAATAAACTGAAACCGCTGCATTATGTTTATTCTATTGTTTATATACCATATTTGGTAAGTAACAAATAATTGTTTCTATATAAAAATAAATAAAAAATAAAATAAAAAAATTAAAACTTATATAGACGATAATTGGGAGAATAATGGCAAGGAAAAATTCGTGTTAAGTAATTTCTTAATTAAGTGTAATTAAAATTCGTGAGAAATTTCGTGGTATACAAAAATTCCTATAATTTATTATAAAGAAAAATTTTATATAAACATGGGAAAATAAAATCTTAATATGTACTTGGTTGAAAGATAGATCTAATTTAAATAGATAATTTAACTATTTCGAGTTTCGTCCCTTAAAAAGTTCTTCAAAGTAACACGAGATCTTGGTGAATATTAAACAGTTTTTAGGATCTTAGTTATCCCGTTTTGGTTAGGTCAAGTAGCCTGTGGTAGCTATAAAATCTAAAGAACGTTAATCATAAGAATTAAATAAAATAGTTATTTTATTCATGTATTAGTATTGGACAGTGATATCTAATTTAAAATATTAATTTATGATATTGATAATATCAATATTCTTTATGAATATTAATGTTAATAACTAATATCACTTTGATATAATTTCAATGTAGATAAATTTTCTATGTATCAATAAATACGTTATTTATAGCTTCGATAGGAAAAAATTATGATAAACAATTATATTAGTTTCATTTGTTTATATATCTTATTATACAAGATGGTTATGCTACTTTCCCAGTATCTTTTATCGTAAATGGTATATTCGTAACAAAAATAAAAAGGAATTTCATATTTTCATACGCTATTTTTTATAGACAATAAAATAAATTTTTGTAAAATAAATTTTGATTCCCAATTTCACACGCAATAATTCTTCTCATATTGATTTACAGTTCCTCGCGTACAGTTAAGTGAACTTTGTTTAATTTTCTATAACCCCGTGTTAAAAACTATATACTTATGTATCTACGTCTCCGAAAATTTTTTTGGTTCACCTATTATTATACTCTGTTGTATTTTATTAGTGTCGTATAGGTAAGAAAGTAATATCGATTTTATGTATTTTGTGAAATGTCAGCAGTCAACAAAAAATCAATTTATATACATATTACATTATTACTCTTATTTAATCATGTATAATAAACAGTATGTACTAGACACTATATATTAAATATACATATATACTAAATACTATATTATACTATATATATATATGCAGGTTATATAACATCACATTTCCTCCGCCGTGCTTAACGGTTGTGTGGATGTTCCTTTGCTGAAGTTCAGTATTGAATAAAAGTTCAGTATTGTATAAAAATGTTAAATTTACGTTCGTCTGAGAAGATAACGCTTTTTCAAAATTCAATTGGTTTTTGTAAGTACGTTTTAGCGAATCCTAACCGTTTCTCCCTATTCACATTATTTATAAAGGGCTTTTTTCTAGCAGCTCTACCATATATTTCAGCGGAGTGCAAAATGTTTCGAATAGTTTGAGGACATACGTTCTTCCCTGATGTTGATGCGACATCATTGCATAAAGTTCGAGCACTAATAAATGGAAATTTTGTAACTTCTTTAATAACACTCCGATGTTCTCTATCTGTAAGTATTTTCGGCCGGCCTGATCGTGGCCTATTGTCCGTACTTCCCGTTTGTTCATACTTCTTAACAATATATTGCACTGTTGTGACATTTAAATTTAAAGCTTTGCCAATTTTTCGGTAACTTTCCCCCCTTTCCGAAGAAAAGTCACACGATCTCGCAGCGATACAGATATTTCACTTTCCTTGCTTGCCATGGTTTCTCTAGGTTGTTCACAGATGTACTAACGTCGTGAGCAGGTCGAAACCAATGTGTAAATAAACAAATGTTTACATTTTGATTCATGTCACGAGGATATGTGCATTCTTTCAAAGTTTAGCAATAGAATTATAAGTGTACAAATACTNTTTTTGCCCTTAAATTTTTATATTTGCTGTATTATTCTTAAAGAAGGCATTATTAAAAATTGATAATATACATGTTATCCCTGCTTATAAGAGGCTAATACCAGAAACAGTTTTTGTCCGTGTATTATTTGTTTTTAGAAAGTTATTGCGAAAAAACTAGGTGTACAAATACTTTTTGGATTCACTGTATTTCTTCCTTGTAACATCCCTTACGAATGGCAACATGTGTGTAGTAGGTGTTACGATTTTCGATGGCTGTATTCACTGGATCAAGCTCCGAAAATAGAGATATATTTTTATATTATTTATATATGTGAATTTAATTAGTAGGAGAAATAATTCCCATCATCTGTGAAGAGATTAAAAACCAAATGTTTGTATAATTTCATCGTAAAAGTAATTTTAAATAGTAATTGGTTTGTTAAGTTAAATTAAAAAAAATTGTGTATTTTTACTTGTGATTTATGTTGTATCGTTGGGGAATAACGTTTCAATTAGAAAATTAAATTCTCCATTGCGATTTAAATAAATATTAAAAAATAATAACAAAGTAATATTAAAAATAAATAATAATATACAAAATATAATATACATATGCAGTGCTGTATAAAAAATCATAAATAAATGGACTTCTTATAGACAGATTTGATTTTGATTGATGAAAATTTATGCATCTCTAGATTTTAACGAAATAATATTCTTTCTGCTTAAATAATTTTATAAAACTCGGGTAAGGTGGTAGCCCAAATTTATGGTATATAGAAACACATAATTTGATACGACTTATCTTAAGACGCTTAAAATTGTACACTATTATCTTAATAATTCAATACACATGTTATTATGTTAGTACCCAATAGTTTATATACAGCAGTTAGTATTTTGTATTTTTTAAATCATATTAAAAAAACCTGTTAATTCATTTATATTATATTGTACAGATTGTCTCACCTAATTATTTTCTGAATTATTCTCTTATTTGTCACGATACAAAAAAAAATGAAATTAGGCTGTGTAAATAGGTTATACCTTTTGAGATTTTACTCATAGCACCATTTCATTGAAATAGAATATCTATTATTTATTTACCGTTAAAATAACCCGTAAGAAAATTAAAATACGCTGTCACCAAGATTGTAAGTTTCTTAAAAATAGTCGATAGGTTGCCGAAGTTTTATGGAAGCCAGAGGGGTGATTAGCGATTAGGGCAAGCAACATTTCGCTATATTCAATATCGTAATACTATAACGAGCAATATTTTGAAAACTTTGAAAGGGACACAAATTTAACTCCAAGATGAAGTACAATGTACAGATAATTTTGGTAATACGATATAGATCGATAATATAATGGATTTTAAAATTGCTCCCCTTTAGAAAATAGGAAATTTCACTTATCGTGTTTTTGCTTGCAGGGAAATTATTTAATTAATATCTTTAATTACTAGTTTTAATTAATAATCTTTCGCGTCGTTAAGCAAAGAAAATTCCGGATATAAACGTTCAACGTGTTCGTATCTCGCGGATACGAGCAGAGAAATATTTCAGTTTCGATTCGGCGCACCTTACATTCCCATTGAAACTTTGTTAGCAATTTCCAATTGATTGCCGACATCACTCGTATCAAACTTACTTTTACGCTTATAGCCGGGTACGTAAACATGCGTGTTGCAGGGCAGCACACGGGACTCGGTTATATTATTCATCAAAGTGTATCACTGTTTCAAACGAATGCGAATTGGCACATGGAATTCACGATGCAACTCGTAAACGGAACGATTCGGTCAGTGGAAACAAGTTGAAGGTGTGGGGATAAAATTTAACCGTAGTTCGCTTCCTTTTTTCACGGAATTTAATTCGGGGCTCGTCCAGTATGCACGAGTTGCAACTGAAGTTCAATTAATATTTGATTTGTCCAGCGCAGGTTAAGAGTGTGGGGTAAAATTTGTTCGTACGAAACTTTTCTTTGTTTGGGTATCAGATACTTATTCGATTGGATATTAACGTTTCCAACATTGAATATTTTAAATTTTTTATTATTTTATAAATTCGTTTATAATTAAATCAAGTTATTAGGCTGCGTAATGCGGGTTGAATATTATAGCGGTGTAGATCAAGATATCGATCATTTTAATTTAGTTACTTTAGTCAGTTAGTATTTCAACTTTTAAAAACATCATCTTACCAGGCACCATTTTATCATGAAAGTTTCATAATTAATTAAGTTACAAGCCTGCTCTTTGGCGCGATACGTTTCCATAGTGCGAAAGATATAATTACATTTTTGTAATAACAAACGCAGATCGCTATTTTATTAAACATAATAGTGGATTAACTTGCACCACTATGTTTCTTAGCTCTTCGTACGAAGTACCTATTAATCTGTAATATACGTATACAACATAAATTTTTATTTAAATCGAATATATTACGATGTAGCAGTTTTATTTTGAATTTCTGTTCAGTGATTGAGAATTATTTAATTCGTAGGTTTTTTAGTTCGTGGCACTTCAATTGTCAATTATTAATCATTTTATTTGCTTTTAGTGATCTTTAATTGGTAAAATGATTGTGCACATAAGTTGTGAAAATCTATATCAAAAAGGGTTTCGTCGATAATTTTTATATTAGCTTGTGTCATTTTACATTGTAATTATTTCTTATTCTACATTGTTACACGCGTTTTGTTTCTTTGATGTCTTTTTTCAGATTACATTGAGAAAGTTTTATTATACTACAAATTTGATGATCAATCGATACTTGTGTCTTTCTGCTTAAACCGATTAAAAACATAGTTCAAGAATTTTTATTATTATCTTAAGAAAAATTATTGAAATATTAATGTAAATCACTTGCAGATAAATCACAATTACTTCCAGACAAACACGTCTAAAAAAACAATTATATTGCTAGTCTGGATTTAGATTTAAAGAAATCTAATATCATGAACATATTAACAAAAATAAATAATGTAAATATATTCTTAAATAAAAATAGTGTTGAGAAATTAGTGTTCTATTAGGTTGTCCGGAAAGTTTCTCTTGTTTTATAAGGAAGCAATGGACGCACGACAGTTTTCGTACTCTATTATTTCATTGAGTAACGTATGATCCATTTTGTTCCGTTTCTATTATTACGATCATACGTAATTCGATAAAATAATATGAAACAAAAAATGTCGTGCATCCGTTGCTTCTTTATAAAACGAAAGAAACTTTCCGGACAACCTAATACAAAATATATCTATGGTGGTCTATGTGTGTCAACATTTTTGTTCATCACACTGATTTGTTGATGATGATACGTGTAATTCTTTAACACGATTTTACGTTCTCTTCGTTTATTGTACTGTTAGCTTGTTAGTTGCGCTCTTTTCCTGTATTATGCTAATTATATTTAATAACAATACTTGAAGGGAAAAGAAAAAAACATATGAACGTAGGATTTGGATGAACGTTATTACGAAATTATTACGTTAATGACGTATCTCTGATGAATTATTAATAAATTCAAAGGTTTGAATCACTTGGCTGTTATTAATATCACATTGAATCACATGTTATTAATATTTTAGCTGTAACTTTGTGTGCATTTTAATGACTGTCGGACCATGGTCAAGAAATTAACGATTCATAATGTGTACGGGTAATCGAGGCTAATCTTTTGTTATCAATTTTGCTTCCGCTCGGATTAAATATCCCTGGTAAACGTGTAAATACAAACTTATAAATGTATTGTTGATGTATTTGTGTCATTACAAGAGGAAAATTAAATTTTGTATATAGGGCGAATTAGAACAATCAATTTATTCGCGCAGTCAGGTTCATTGAATGTGGCTGTTCATAATTTCATCTTTTATGTCGCTACACGCGATATATGCCTTCTTCAGTGTTTATTAGGAAATTTTAATTCTAACGAAACTTATGGTAATCTTATAAATAATATCCTCGTGTAGAATTCTTATTTCATTAACTATTTTTAATATCTACGAGTGCCTTTTAGAAAGTAGTACCCGTTTTGAAATAACAACAATACAAATTCGTATTTTAAAAATGCATTTTCTTTACTTGTAGCTCTAATATATGTACTAAGTTATTTTTCAATACAATCACCAGCCCTATTTGAACACTCACTGTAACATTATTATTAACGTAGTTTTTGTATATCTTTGTCATACACTCGGCAGTTGATATAACCATTGTCTTACGTAGTTTCCTAAATCATCGTTTCTTGCGAAACGTTATCGACCAAACAACTCCTGAAGTTTTGCAAAAAAACGGTAATCTGGTTCATTTGATGCTTTTATCATTTCGAACGAAATCGCAGACACGTTCTTGAACTCCTCTGTAATGAGAGACGGACGAAACTGGAGGACGTTTCTCTGTCCTTAGTGAATTCCCGCACCCATCATCTTGTCAATGATTTATCTATAATTTTATTACCGTGAACTGCTGTAATTCGGTGGTGAATCCTTTTAGAAGATTGTTCTCAGCGTTCGAAAAGTTAAAGAAATTATCTAATATATAATATACTATATAAAAAGGTAAAGAAATGACCAATTTCGGCGTATTCATGTATGTAAGTTCTTGACTTCTTTAGTAACTGACAGTTTAACACTGTAGAATATCGAAGTAAACCGATGTCGTTATTGCGTAAATTTAATTAATATTCGTGGATGATTGTGTAAAGTATAATAATAACGTATAATAAAAGTATAATAAAAGTGATAATAATAACGAAATTTCTATGTTAAATAAACATCCTTAAGGAATAAAACGCTTAATTCGTCTTGATGTAATCAAGACCTCATCTTTATATGTCATTTCTGTGATTTTTCATTTTGTGTCGGATAGCTCAAAAACTTTTTTCAAGATTCTCCTTCTTCAAGATCCGCTATTTCGTAGTAAATTTTTCTAAATAGCTGTTTAAGATATTTAACGTAGATGGTCAGTATCCAGGTGCTACTGAAGTTTAGCAAACACCAGAATAAACGATAGTCGAGCAGTATTACGTTCAGTGAATAGATTCGATGAAGCCAAGGATCTAGAATCCTTGTTGGCTCTCCATCAGTGCACGAGATGTAGCGTGTTTGTCTTTGTTGTGGTTATGGGTTATATAGATAGAGAGAAAAGCGCGTGGATAAATTGTCAGATAGTAAAATATATTTAACAAAGAAATGTTTGTATAAATATGAATACAGTTTGAGCTGGTCCAGATCCGCACGCTAGCAGTGTTACCTAGTAATTGAAAACTCCGAAGCCATCCTTGCCTGTCTTTTGTCTATGGTTTCCATGTGGTTGTCTTTTGTCTATAGTTGCCATGTGGTTGTCTTTTGTCTATGGCCTGTCGATGGCTTTAGTGAGTCAGAAAATTAGTCAGTACAGATGTAGAGTTTCCTTAGAAGTGTTAACCATTTCAACAGTCTTGTTGAAAAACAACGTTGAAAAAATTCACTCGACAAGTTTGTTTTTAATTGCTGCATCTAGCTGGTTCATTATGTAGGGATTACTATTATATGAATCCTGCTACTTGGTACAAGTTTCCAAATACATTCTGTACGTTTATTTATGCACAACCATACTTTTATAGAAGATTACTAATAAGATGAAATGTAGGAAATTTTAACCTTAGGAGAATTTAGCCACTTATTTATTTCACATAGTTTGGCATATTTTGCATGATTTTTGTAAGAGATGATGAAAAAGTATATGTACCGCATGTTTGAATTTTCCAAAATATAAAAATTATCAGATTAAGCAAATTTTATTAGCCGAAGAGAATTTAACGAATATAACCGAAGTTAAATGTGATTTTGAAGTGCTATTCTGATTCTTAAAAGCAAAGTTACTGGAAAACTAACAAAAAATAGAACAGTAGTTGTGGAGCAAATTTAGATATGCTCCCATTATGCGATGTCGAGTTATAAATTTATTTTAACTGATAAAGGTTTATTATTTATAGCTAATACAGGAAAAATGTTTACAGGTCAGTGCAATTTTATTGTCGCGTATTTCAGATTTCCCTACAGATATTAGTTTTTTTGGCACATTTTTATTTACATTTTTAGATATATTACCTATTTAAAATGTGCAAATACATAGACATACATTTTATTTATAAAGAAAATTTCTCCTTGATAAATATCACAGAATCCAATACCGATACCTAAACTTAAATATTTGTATGTAGCTAGAAATAGTGTGCGAAGATGCGACATGTTTATACGATTGGAATACAGTGGTACAGTGTTGTGTGAAATTCTTCACTTTCTGTTCCAAAAATATTTTCAAGAATTTAAAGTAATTCCATATACATAAGTATATGTACAACGATGTTTTTTTTGTTATGCTGCTTTCGTTCGCTTGCTATGCCCTTATACCCGATGTTAGCCAAAATTCTTTTACGTATCGCTTTTGAAATAGTAGAATACAACGTGAAAATTCTTCTAAAGTATAAAGTGAATCTTCTGCACAATGCTATATATGAATGTAATTAAAAATGATCGTAACAAATATAAATTAGTTATAAATGGAATTCATCGTAATGCTATGCGTGGCTTGTGTGATGTTTAATGGGGTTCCCGCGAATTGCATCATATTTAGTAGCATTAATCATAATCGCGTATTAGTTTCTAATTCCATGTGGACGTCGATGTTTATTCAGAATGATAGATGGTTTATTTGGACCATGTACTTTCTCATATTAATTACGTATGATAAAAGTGGTTTAATTTAGAAAGTATCAATTTTCAAGAAGATATGTTTAAATTTCTTTTTCTTTATCGATAACAATGAATAATAATCGTAGTTTCCTCCCTTTTTTTCAAAGCAATCTCAATGACGAATCGTGTAGTTCATAAATTACATATACGTTATATGTTCGCGTGAAAGCCGTGAAAATGTCGAAATTGAGTATAAAAACAAGGGAAAATTTTCCATTTCGTTCCCACTATTGGAAACGTGTGATATTTTATTTGTTGGAAACCAAGCTCTTTTCGAAAAAAGCTTTTAAACATGATCGACGTTTTATTATACGATAAACGTTTTATTTTCTCGGATACCAATAGAAAAATATTTCTTATCGCGTACTTACAATTTATACTTTCTGAGATCATAAAAAATGATTTACCGTGTGTTTATGCATGTAACGTAAAAGTGATTTAAAATCTATGTTAAGCACGTCAGTTTTTATTCTTGATTATATTATCTTCTTCTCTATTATATTTTTATTTAAAAATTTTTCTAGTGCTTTGCTATTTACAAATTTTATTTATAAATTCCAACATGATCAATTTAAGGAAATTGAAAAGCAAAAGTTCTATTTGTCGTTGCTTTGTTATATCAAATTAGTCATAAGTGAGTAATATTCATAGGTAAAAGAAGAACATTTTATCGCTATAAGAATCTCTAAGATATTGAAATATCGAAATGGTCTCAGTTTATATTTCTTTATACTTACTTTACGCCTTCCAAAATAAAATAAAACAAATCTAATGAATATTTGCAAAATAATAATATTTTTAATAACTTTTATATTGCGAAATCCACTTTACGAATAAGACAAAAGTACAATTAAGACTTAATAATCTTTTACAATTAAAACCAAGAAAAAGCAAAATTTGCGTATTTAGTAGCCGCGAGGATAAAAATTTGCTCGTAAAGAAATAAAAAAACAAATCATATTCCGAAGGATAAAAATTGTTAAAAATTGGTAAGTTTGAAGGTCTGTATTTTTTAAATAATTTCGATGGTAGTAAAATATTGGCTTATACCCCCACTAATTTCATGTGAATTACAATATATTTTAATTTCGATAAAATACCACACATTGACTGCAGAAATGATCGATGCGATGTGGAATGCAAATTTAACCTTAATCCAAATTTAACAAATTTACCTCCGCTTAATACAGATAAGTTAATAGCCCCGTATATGTAATATCTACTGGCTTAATAAATTTCAAACGCAAATTATATGTTCATGTATCTGTTAATTAATAGGTATCTATGCATAAGCACATGCATTAATGTATGAACAGCTCGTAGGAGGATAGCCTGCGCGATGAATGACTACACATTTGTTTCTTCTTACAGATCTTCCACGTTCATCTATGATTAGAAGCATTAAATCACTGGCTTATCGTTGAACTGTTACATATACAACAAGGGAATTGCTTTCTCGAATTAGACATCACCTACCTTGAATGACTTTTGGGCTATGAATCTTCGCTGCCTGTTAATGATTCTGTCGGTGGTGAAAAGTATTTCGCTGTTAATCACAGTGTGAATAATGCACTTGAGTTCTTTATTATCCTACGTCATCGCTTGATGTTTCAAAAATAACGATAAATCATTTATCAATGTCAGTGCGTCTATCGTGCTTCATGTTTTTAACGAAACGAGAACTTGAAACCTATAATTGTTCGACCGCTTCACGGGCAGACGCGTAAATTCTCGTTATGATCTGATGATCGACGCCACGAAGTGAGCCGTTCCCCTATTTCGGTTAGGATAATAGAGGTAGTACATAGTAAATATATCACTGTGGTAACAGATTAAATATACTATGTATTTCCAACAATTCTTCTCATGTAAGATACAATGTTCATAGAGAATGGTATGTCTCGATGTCGCAAGAAATATAATGTCGTGTACAACAAGGTTCAGACGTGTGACTCGAGTAGTTTTGACTCGCACTAACAATGTGTAGCTGGGCAACCATGTGCCGAGTGAGAGAATAAGAATTAAGACTGAGTTAAGATTGAAGATGAATTAATAAAGAAGTCGTAGGAATTAAGACTTAGGCTTAGACTGAAGACGAATGAATGACGAATGAGGAATTAAGAAGGAAGACTTAGACTGACTTTTCACTGCCGTGTTCGTACGGAGAAAAAGTAAAGCTCGCGAAGGGTGTGTCTTGAGCACGAGGAAAGCGGATTCATTGATTGCACTTTTCGTTGGGCAAAGTGAGGGTGAAGTCAAGAGATGCCAATTGGTCAGAAAAAACGTTATTCTAAGATAGGTGGAGGAAGCCTCCTAGCAAATGTTGATCGTGGATGGCATTGCTCATGGGAAAAAATCCCGCTTTCTCCGTGCTTTCTAGGAACGAACAATAAGCCCAAGGAGTGTTTTAAGGGTCACTTGTAGGCCCAAAACACGTACGGGACTTGTGGTCCTAATTGTTAAAAATAGAGAGATTTGTGGTACCTCCTTGGGTTGATTGTTCGTCTGAGAGAAGTTAGATCGGCACGCGACGTAACAATAATTATAATTCAATTGGATATCATAGGCGACTAAAATAATTTTGTTGTTACATTTAAGACAGATTATTCAATTTTATAATAGGTATTTAACTCTAGTTTGTGTTCTGTATTTTATACCAAAAATACAAAATCATATGAAATACAAATTAAAACTAAATATTATTCTACAATTAAGTGATTTAATTCAAACTTTTGTGTGTTGCCTACGATTCAATGATACCAGTTGAAAATCAATACTTTTTTAGCTACATTCTTCTTCAATCTTTCAGCTTTTAATTATCAATTCACGTTTCAATCCCGTAATTTTCAATTTTTACTTTTCAATTTGCAATTATTGCAAACTCCAAACGTTCTCCGTTCGATGTAGTATGGTTTTGTACTTACTTTGTCTAATTTGTCATTCATTTCTTGTCTTTTCTTCGTATCTTTTTTTTGTATCATAAATTGAGTCGAATTTATTTCCTTTCAGGCTCAAGATTAAAAATATTATGTTTTTGTCTACTAAATATTCACAAAATGTTAGAAACTTCACAAATATTAGTTAGATCTATTTGCACACATGAAGCTCCATTTTTAGCGAAACAAAAATTATATTTTGCGAAAAGATTTAAATAGAGAATCACATACTTTAGAGATTTGCAAAGAATTCTATACGAATATCCGGCCTATAGTATATATATATTTAGAAATAACTTTAAAAAGTAATTTTAAGACAACGTTATTTAACAATTTTTTAAAATATTCCTACGTACATGTTTGCTACGTAATTCAATCACTAACGATTACGATTCGTTTTGTTTTTTTCCATTTGATTACCTCAAAGCTAGAAATGATAGAGAAAAAAAATGAATCAGATCGTTCGTTCGATAATCGTTTTTTTTTTAACTGCATTAATTTTAATGAGAAGCGATCGAGTATATATGCAAGTGTATATCTGATAACCTTGAAGATAAGAGGATTAAGAACCCACTAGTTAACGTTAAAAAAAGTACAAAATAGTTCAGTCTATACACTGCCAGATAGAATATGTGTAATACATGGAATACGAATAGTTTACAGCTTCTTTATTTTATTCTGGAATATGTTTTTCTAACGGTACCGTACATTGCACGCATGTACCCGTATGTGTTTAAATGACTCATTAGATTGATTAAATAGCACCACAAATATGGTGTGAACTTGGTTAAAAGAGTGTTCCTAGAGCTTGTATTACAAATTCTTGCTAGTGAATTCTATCGCTTTAGGTAAAGGGTCCCTTTAAAGGCAGGTAGATGCTAATTAAGTAACTTGCACACTTTCCTGTTGAATATTCTTGTATTGATTTATGGTTAAGAGTGTATTATGTCGACTAATTTTTTTCTTTAATTTTTTATTTTAACTTTCTAACAGTTAACCACAAAGTACATTTATGTTTTTTTGATTCCAGTACGCATTTCTTTCTGTATTTGTTATTTATAATAATGATGTTTATACTAGTAGGAGAGAGGGACGTTAATTGAAATTAATTTGCATCGTTGAAAAAAATCACTATTTTTATTTCATCAGCCAACTCAAATTTTAGAAGATTACTAAGTATAGAAAACCATTTATCACCAAATTTATATAGTTAAAGAAATTTATCAAAGACCGTATATATAACTATACTATCTATTATTTTCAGAGAATAGTCTCTAATAATCGTATACGCCAGTAGTTATTGTATTTGTACATTTTTGAAGATGTTTGGTACATTCTCAAGACTAATTTTATATTCAATGGAATATAATCTTTAACTTTAAGTTTTTTTTAGCAATATACATTTGGTTAACTATTTTGCCATATATTTTGTAATATTAATATTACAAGTTAGGTTTGTTTCATTCAAAATTAATATTTTCACATTTTATGTTACGAATTTTAATTTTATTTGAGAGTAAAGAGGAATGAAAAAGATAATATTACATCTCTGTTTTGAGATGCATCTGTACACTTCTTTTATAAACTTTTATTTTTAGAAAAAGATTTCTTTTTCTTCTTGTTAATATGCGTATACGTATTTTCTTAGATATTTTTATCAAACAATTTAAATATCATTCAAATGCTTGTATTTAGTAATTCAACTGTTATAAATACAAAATTAATAACGAATTTGCAATAAAATTTGAATTATTATTTCGATATTAATAATAAATTTACAGTCTTACATTCGTCAGATAATTTAAATAACGATTTAAACTATACATTATTCGACTAGATACAGTAGTTGTCAGAAGCTTTTGTCCAAAGTATAACTTTACCACATCGTTGAAACAAAAAAAAAAAAACATCTAAAAATAAAAATCTGATATACAAGTATGGCCATCTTATGCATCTTATAAAGTACAATATTGTGAAAATGTTTGTAAAAAGATATCTACCACCATATAGGTTGTTCCGAGATACAACTAGATCACGTTTAAATGTAGTGTAGATCTTGAATTTTTCCAGTCTTCGTTCTATGATTCTTTTGTGACTTTAATGTAATATTTATGAAAATCTCGCTAGAATGTAGATTCATGATTTATTGTAGATGTACTGGAGATAGCCAGCTTAGCTGTTGAATCGGCTTCCTCGTTACCAGTGATGTTAACATATGGTGGGATCCAAAAATACGAAACATCTTTTTTGGCACACTTGAGTATCGCATATCCGTTTCAATAATCTCCAATGTCATTGTGTTACTGGTTTTTAAATTTGGTAAAGCTAACACGACGCTTTTGCGATCAGAGAGAATAATAAATTCGTTGTCTATCGATTTTTCTACTTCAAAGCTTGCAAAACGACAAGTGCTTCAGTGGTGAAAACAGTAAACGCTTCTGGAAGTCGGAATAGCAGTTTATTTTCTGCAGTACATACCGCGTATCCAGTCCAGTTGCTTTGACTTTCAGGCGATGATAAACGTTTCTTTGTGATTTGGATATTCGTTAGATAGTTCAGTATATAAAGTTCTGGAAACATTAGGCTCATTATCTTTACCTATTTCTAGGGATTTATCAATTTTGGCAGGAATATCTACTGTTCGTGATAGGACTTGCTATTGTCTTCTTTGTATGGTAGAATTTTCGATTTTTAAGTATCGGAGATATTTTTGTAGTTTACGGATTTATGTAGTTTACGAAAGTTTAAGGGTTTCGGTAAATTAGACTTTTCCTCAAAATCAAGGGCGATTATCGTCTGGGGATGTCGTAACTTTGTATCTTGAACACTTCTTTTACACCTGCTTTGATTTTGAGAAATCTTGGGTCGAAATTTTCATTACTGGAGTTACTCGCAAAGATATTAGCAAAGTAGGTTGGCAATTTCTGTGGAATCTGTAACAGTTGAGTTATAGGGGCCTTTAACCACGACAATTTGAGAGCTCATTTTTTAGTCGTTGATTTTCTTTAATCTATTTCACGTTTCATCTCATGGAGTACTTTCTGTTAACGAAGAGATATTTCTTTTAACCTAAAGTTAACGAGTTCCTTTTAACTTTCTTATGGCGTTTTTCCGTTTCAACTCTACTAAATATCGATCCTAAGTTCTTTACATACGTTAAAAGTGTGTTTCTTTTCTTTTATCGCGTTCTGACATTCTTCTTTTCACCATGGAAAGCTATTTTTCTCCAAGTTATTTGATGCTTTAGAAAGAAATTTTTGTTGTATCATCGATTATTAATTCCTCGAACTCTCCCAGTATTTTGTTTACTTTCCTACAATTCGACCAGTTAGGGCATTGTAACAATGAAAGATTTTGAGTAATTTTGAGTAGTTTCGCTCTTTTAAATTTTCATCCCGGCTGGATTATAAAATCTGGCAAAGTGGTCGCTATTGTATAAATCGGTTGAAGTTGTGTATTCGATGATATTGAAAAGGCTGTGGTTACAAAAGACTAAATCCATTGAGCTATAAGAACCATTTGGCATGTCGAAATGAGTGTATTCGGTAGTGTTTAACAAGGTGATCTTTGATTCGAGCAATATATAATATATATATCGAGTATTTGTGGAACTCCACGTCATATTACGGCTGCGGAAATTTCTTACTAATAAAAATGATTTAGGGAGTTACTGTATCTATCAGGTCGACTAGCTCAGCTTCTTGGAGTTGGTGATTGTCGGGGATATGGGCATTGCAGATACATATTTCTCGTTGATGCGAGATAACTGAAACGGTAATTGCTTCAATATCGGTGTTAAGCGAGTTTAATTTAATTTCTGTGTAATTGATTTTTTGTTTCAAACAGATTGCAATTAGCAGAGTTGCAATCAGAGCACTCGTTCTATTTATTCGAGCTACGTTGAAATTTTTAACGTTTTTATGAATTCGTTTGCTTTGAAATTTGTTTCTTGCAGACATAGTATACGTGGCCGGTGATCTTGGAGTAATTTACATAAGAATTCAAGCCGTGCTTTGGGGCTATCCATATTTCACTGTAAAATTCTGCCTCGCATTAAAGATTACTTAGAACAGTGCTGTATTTATGTTTAGTTTATACATTCGTCTGCCGAGCACTGGGGACTATCAGAGCATTCTGAAGGAGCCCAAGAGCTCGTTGGAAGATCAGAATTAGTAGGTTTAACTTTGTCATTTTTCGTCACTTTTAATTTTTTAATAATTTTCATGACTCGATTTTTGATGATACGACCTATGAGACAGAGATTGACAAGTGCTAGACATTCTGCATCCTCTGTATACTTTGTGGCAATCTCTTTGGCGTTGGAAGATCCAAATGATTATTCAAGGAAACTTTTAAACTATAGAGCGTTAACATTATACCTGGTTCTTCTAGTCTGTGTTTAACTATTCGTGGTATATATTCTATGTTTCTTTCATTGTTTGTTGTGTTTGAATAACTTTTTAAAAACTTAATTTAATTTTTTTCTTTCTCTGTTTATATCTCGGTTCCTTAATTAAGGTTTGCCAAGTTTCTAGGGGGTTTCTATAGCGTAGCTTGGGTCTTCGATTACTCCTGTAGTGTGGTTTCAGTCGTCGGTTATTTCCGATCTTATGCGTTTTGCCGACTTACGTGAGATCTCAATATCCATACTTTCAATTACTTTGTTGCATTTCCTACCGATTTCCGTTTCTTTTGCCACGCCTGTGTTATCAATGTTACATATGGACGACATTGGCGTACATGATTTTCATAATCAGAGATCATCTCGGTGAATAGGTTGTATCGAAGTGGGAAGACTTATGTGAAAAGATCGTAGAAAGCTGTAATTCACTAATATTCGCTATATATGTATTCGTATAGGATTCATAGTTACATAAGGCCTCATAAATAAAACGAATTCGGTTTAACTCCTTCCCGTGCCACTTAGCTCGACGAAACTCGGGCCCAAGCGGTCGGCGTCAAAACGTATAAACAAAGCAGCCTGATGCTCGAGAACAGTCACAATACGAGACGAAATGTTAAGCGTGTGATACAGTCTTACGCGGCGATACTGCTGTTGGGGAAGTAAACTCTAATTCTTTTCCCTTTTATAGATATTATAAATATATTATATTTAGTAATAGATGACAGTTTCAAAATTATATTTCATGAATAAACAATACTTCAATAGAAATTCAAGTATCTTCAAATGTGATTTTGTCCTAAGGAATGTAATAATAACTACGCTTAAAAATAAATAGCTTATTATAAACAAAAAATTCAATTATAAGAATCGCAACTAACTCTCGTCGCGTACTCATAGGAACTAACATTCAATTACGATCGTTATATTACGATGTTCATGTTTGGCCCGATTTTCTGTTCACGAAGTCGTTCATTAGTCGTCTATCAGAAAATATACTTGTCATAATTAGTGGATGTTTATGCATTTATGAAGAGCTTAAAGCAGCAAAAGTGCACCGAATGCACGTAATAGGAAAAAGTATGTAAAGCATCAAAAGCGTAGTAGTCTCTGTGTTGCAGAATCCATTGCTTTCGGTGTGTCCATAAAATTTGCTTAGAGATGCGCAATTTAGCCGTGATTCACGATTAATTGTGCTAAACGAAAATCATAGCAGCGCTGTCTTCTAGAGAGGTCTGAACGTTGGACAAGTCAAATAATGGTACTTCCACTTAAACGTTTTAAAAGCGAGTTCGAGTGCACGAATCTCTTTGAGAAAGTCACACTTTCTATTAAACTATTTCTCGAGGAATTGGAAGCGCAAGAGGCGACAGGCATCTACCTTATATTTCCTTTTTCTTTCGAACGATGCGTATAAAATTCCTATTGAAAACTTTTCTTCTTTCGTTCGCGGACGAATCTCGTTGCTTTTTCCCTCGCGTTTGTGTCGCGAACGTCACAATGGGAGATAGTTGGATGGAAAATAACAATGTTGTCCTCGGACAATAACGCAAACGTTCAGTAGCCTGGCGATTGTCGAAGAAATAACATTTTCTGGTCAGAATTAAAAACATCTATGTACCGATCTTTTTTCTTCAATACAAAAGCTTTTTTGTATCGACTGTCTGCCGTAAATCGTTAAAAAGAACACGATTATCGTTTATGAAAGAAAGGAATTTTATGGTGAAAATCGGACGTCCGTTTGTAAAAACCTGCATAGAGTTAAATATTAGAGAAAGCTGTACGTAAAATTCACGTTTTCATCGTTAAAGGCTGTGCATAAATCAAATCGATCAATCTTTCGTGTAAATCAAATCACACCTTAACGGATTATACCACAAATTACATACAGGACACCCTGTATATTACTCTTAATCATTTTTTTTTATAAATCGTTATAAATTTTGCACTGTTTGTACACGAATTAACATGATGTGTAAATAAGTGAAATATACCTGCAACGCAGGGTGTTCCAAAGTTTAGCAGCCAAATTTTGTCAGTGTATTCTATGGGTATAATTGGGTAAAAAAATGTTATATAAACATAAGTTATTTAAAGCTTCATTAAGTAGAATTTCGTTCTTAATATTAGTCGGCTCTTGGTATTTTGCAGCATAATCGCATTAACTGTTTTAACACTGCGTGTTCTATATGTAAGTATTAGAACAACGGTTCTTACTTACTTTCTTACGTTCAGTACTGTAGTAGTAAGTATTTTAACAAGAATAAAAACATCAATATTTTATTATTATTGTTATATTTTTATTTTTCGGTCCAACGGCCTTGAAAAAGGAACTTGGTTGTTTTGGCTCACGGAACTGAAATTAAACCGAAGGGAAAATTACATGTAGCCTAAAACTAATGCTTATTTATTGCCATCCCGCCCCATTTCACCTGCCTACTCCTGCTTGCTTTCCTTCCTTTCCCAAGCTCAGTAACAGCAGCTCTAATTTCAACTATCGCCTGCAACTGACTTAGATATTTCTGGCCTCTTCTTTCATTCTCCATCCGACATCCTCAACCATTCTGTCTCTTTTGAACTCTAATCGCTTAAAGTCTTATCATTTCTTACACTTCTCTCTGCGATCCCGCTGCGCACTCAATCTTTTAGTCATTATAAAACAATTATAGTAAAAGATCTTTTCCAAACTATTGATAGAACTCGAAAGAAATCGATGATTGGTATATCTGTTAGCTTTATAAAATTTCAAGCTTTTTATTAATTTTATAGGACTATATATATCTCATTGTATGTGCAAAAACACTCGCGACTTTTTCATATACAGTGTACACGTACTTACGCATATGCACGAAAGAGTTAAAAAGGTATAATAAAAGTAGACAAAAGTAAATACAAAGAGAACAATACCTCGAGCTCCGATGTCGTCTTTAATTCGTGTCATTGGAGTTTTAAATACTTTGAGAAAGAAAGATATATAACAAAAATGTATTACATAAATTGGTGCGTTAAGATGAAACAATGTCAAAATAAACTCACCTGCGGAAACGTATCCAACTTTTTTTTTATCAATTTTTATTGAAATGGAACATTAACAGCTAGTGGTTATGCTGATTGTAGAGCTGTTACAGGTTTCTGTTAACGATTATGTTGATTGCAAAGCACGAAAAGAACACTTGTCTTGTATCTAGCATAGTAAACGTAAGTTCTTATGTTCCCATTCATTGCGTATTTTTATTCGAACATTTTCATGAAACTTTAAGCGGCCTGTTTATATAACATTTTGCGCTTAATTATACTCATAAAATTGAAGTTCAAACGTTAAATCTGTATAATACAAAACCTGTATTCCGATGTTCTAGAATGCATAATTAAAATATGAAAATTTCATGACTTTGTTTTCGTAATACTACATACATTTGGTCGCATAATCGTTCGAAAAGAGAAGTATGCGTGAATTTCGAAGCTTTTGAGGTTCGTCAGCTTATAGAAGAACAATTCCCCTTTTCAATGCGAATGATGAAAAATTGGATTTTGGCCATGAAAGGCCGTACCATAGTGCGACGCTTATGTTCGCGTCCTTCGCCTGCTTCCTTTTGTCGTTTTCATTTTGACAGGGGCGAAACGTTGGGCATCCGCAGAAAGTAGCGTGGAAGAACAATTAGGGAGACGATAAATTTCTAGCTGTGCCGTGAGCTTTATTGTTTTCCGTCCCGTGACAAATGATCCTCGAGTGCCTTCCTTAATTCATCATTATCATTCGGTTTACTAAACATCGTCCGTAGGTCCTGTGTCGAGGCAGATCCTCGGGAACAAAACGAAATAAGACCTATCAATACTTGCCAACTAGAACGTAGAATGATGGATAACGAATGTTGATATTTTTGCCGAGATAAACGCATTAAAGCAGATGAAGTCATGCAATGAATAATTCTGTATCGCGGTCGTTGAATAATTTATTAGACAACATATCGTGAAAAACGATTATCTTTGTATTTCTTATTCTCGTGGAAAGTGCAAATGTTGAGCGCGATATGTTAAATCGAGTTGAGTTGGAAATGGTCGGCTTAATGAAATAGTTTGTAAGGTGTAAAATCTGTTTGACAAATTCTCATCGTTTTGCTGCCAAACTTGTTAATATTATGCAAAGGTATTCAGTAGTTTAATTAAAAACTTTTATCAAATAATAAAAGACATACATAGCGTGCCGATAAAAATGTATCTCGAGACTTGTACAAAATTTGATTAATAATATTGTACGGCTGAAAATTTTGCAAGAAGGCGCACGTTAAGTAACATTTTAAAATAAAGCTATGTGATACACCGGTTAATGTAGCCAATCTATTTTTACGCTTTATCGAACGAAAAATCAATCCATTATATTCCATTATTATAGGTACATACTTTTATTATACTCTTTTCAAAATTTTCTTTCTACTTTTACTTGCAAAATATGCAAGCATCGTTTAATGAAAGACGACCTGCCACACCTCGTACACTACATAAGCAAAACAATTTCCCAAATACCAGGCGGTTCTTTTCATTACAACGATTTACATGTTTCGGTTTTTATCGCGAACGAGTGGGCGGTCGTTGATTTTCCTCGGTCGGATTTTACTCGCGCGAAATTTCGCGAAAATGAGGATTTTCCAGCTGTCGTTCCCCCGTGCTCGATGCTAATTGCAAATTGTACGTGGCCGGTACCAGCGGTATAATTTGCGCTTTAAAGGACGTAATATAGGAACAAAGCGTACGCACGCGCGTGCGTTTTATCCACGTTAAGGTTCTTTTGAAACACGCTCGAGGCGTAAATAAATGGTGACAGATGATATTTGGGAAAGAATTTATGAAATGCAACGTGCGTCCCGTACATTTCTGAGTTATTAATGCTGATTTTCACGTGTGCGTTCTCGTCCCTTCCTCACCTTTTCTCTTCTTTCTCTTTTCCCTGCTTCCGCTGCCGCGTCCGTTTAATTTACGTCGCGCATTCGAAGCGTTTTACGGGAAATCCGAATTTTTCGAATTAATCGCGCGCTTTATCGCGTGTATGCAGTTTACTGTAATTACGCGTTGCTGTCCGATGAATTGGCGTTACAACGCAAATTCAAGAAACAAGCTCGCAAAATAGAATGCAGTGTATTTTTAACACGGTATTTTTGTATTTGTTCGGCCGGTTCGCGGGGAGACGCGTTCGCGAGGAGTCACGTCAACGGGACGCGTAAATTCTCGTTACGATGTGATGATCGACGCCGCGAAGTGAGCCGATCCCCTATGTCGGTTAGGAAGATAGGGGTAGTTCGATTGAGTATATCACTGTGATAACAGTTAATATACTGTTTTATTGAATAACAGCTTTTCTCACAGAAGGTACAAGTTTTCGTAGTTAATTTGAATGAGGTTCTTGGCGACCGTATGCCGTGGATGAGCAGACTCAGGCTACTGTAGAAGATTTGACTTATTGGACTCGACTCTGGCGAGTCGTTTAGACTTGTGTGTAAGAAAGACTTTGAGTCGACTTCACTTTGATTGTTGTGTAACAGACGATTTGACTTAGACTCGACTCCGGCGAGTCGTGTTAGACTTGTGTGTAGAAGTTGTATTAGACATGGCTCCGGTGAGTCATTGACGAGTCGATTTAGACGAGTATGTAGAAGAGACTTTGGTTCAACTAACTTCCCGTCTTCGAGTTCGTACGGAGGAAAGTTCACATGGTGTGCGTCTTGAGCACGGGGAAAGCGGATTCGTGAATTGTACTGATCATTAGCCCAAAAGGGGTTGAAATTAAAAGATTTGGTTGGTTCAAGCAAGATTCATTTCGGAGATAGGTGGAGGAAGTCTCCTCCCAAACGTTGATCGTAAGTGACCTTGAGAACGAGGAAATACCCGCTTTCTCCGTGCTTTCCAGAAACGAACAATGAACCCAAGGAAGTGTTTTAAGGACCTTTTTTAGGCCCGATGACACGTACGGGTCTAGTGGTCCTAATTGCCAATATAGTTTTAAGACACCTCCTTGGGTTGATTGTTTCTTCGAGTTAGGAGCGGTCGACATCTGGCAACCACTCTTAACTAGGGACGGAGCGGTGACGTCACAGTATTTCTTAACCGTTTGTCGGGGATTGATATAATCACCGCTCAAAAGTCTTAGGGCGATTACTATGTTTGCTGAAAAATTGTAGAAAATTGTGTACAAAGGTGTTCGCACAGTTGAAATTGTAGAAATAAAAGATTTTCTGTATTGTTAAATATATTCAATTTTCAGTAATATCAATGTTTGTGTACAGTTATAGTATCTGTTATAAAATATAATTATGTATGTATATCAGAACATATTTAATAATATAGCTAATTATAGTAATAATATAGATATAATATAGATAAATAAACTAATATATATATCTAGATTCCAATTATACGAATACTTTTGTTTTTCTCTGTACAAACGAATTATTATTAACATAAACCAATTATATTAATATGCATATGTATTTCATTAAATTTTGCCTGGCAGCTACGAAATGAGATTCATTCACATCACAGATGAATTATACTAATAATTAATTTAATAATTCATTCGAATCGATATTTTATATATTAAAGAGAAAGTACGCTACTAATATATTAAAAAGTCATTCAAACAACTCATACAGATTAAAGTGCATAATCTAATGTTATTAAGCCAAATATTAAAGTTTTATTAGAGATACATAAGAGATGTTCGAAGACTTTCGAGCAGAAATGTTGCTTTTGTAGATATTCGGTCGAATAATAAATTCGTTTGACTGTCACGAGTGTATACATTTCGTAGAATGTATCTGATAAAACTTGTTCGAAGAAGGTCAGAATACGTATTTTTAAATTTTTTGATGATAAGTATAGTAAAATATCGATTATCCGGGCCAACACACGGCTATTCGAATAATCGAATTTTTCGGATAGTCGAATAATTCTGTTTTTGTTTGAAACAAGAATATCATTAAAATATATTGTGAAATATTTCGTAGATATGTACAGATCTCAACAAGCCGGCCACAAAATTACTGGACGCCACAGAAGAATGCGAAAATTTAAGAGTCCTCTTTTTACATCTACAGATTTAGCGACATAAGTTAAATAATATCACAGTGATACACCACGTGGTGTACGCACATTCATGTCAATTTGAGCCATCACGGTCTGTGCTGACTGTCATTGTGTGATAATATATTACAATAGATTGCAAATAATATAAAAAAAGACACGTACATGTACATTAGTATTATAGTACACAAGTAGAGAAGCTTTTCAATCAAAATTTAATAATTTTCTTCAGTGTCTGTTTTTGTCTCTCAATTTTTCTTAGCTGCTATTGGGCGATTTACTTTAATGTTATTATTTCAGCAGCTGTACTCTTTCCCCTTGTGCTTCAAACCACCTCAAACTCGTTTCTAAAGCTTTTGAGTGTGTAGTGAGCAGTATGAACGCTACTAATAGAATGTAATCTGCATATGTATATACAGCTCCATTCAAAGATCTTAGTACAGTTATTACATTTGTTCCAAAATTGAAAAAAATTGTGAACCAATTGTATTGTAATAATTCATTTCACTTGATACTTCATGTGTTCAAAAAAGTATACGCTACTAACATATTAATAATTTTATTAAAAAATGCATATTAAAATTCATGATCTGCACATGGTAAAGTAAAGGCAAAATTTTTATGTTTATTGTATAATGTATTGTATAATGCCATAAAACATACGAACGGAAAGGATAGCAATAGTGATAACGTCAAACTAATTTGAAAGTTTTTTAAACTTCTCTTCCATCTAGTGTTTATTCGTTTGTTTTACTGTTTATCACCCTGTTCATTCTTATTATGAAACAATTGTGCTAATAATGCGTGTAGACATTGAAATGCTAAAAATGTTTCTAAACAGGACTTACTATGTTTTAATGATTGAAGTCAACGAGACTTTCTTTCTTATTCAACACGTGTTTGCTTGTACTGGATAATAAAATTTGCATAAGGAGCCGATGTTAATAAATAACATCAACTTTGGAAATATTTGAATCTAAAAATAATAAGCAAAAAGGAAACCTGTCTGCGTTTAGTATATGAATAATAAGAATGATCGATCGATATAGGAAATTATAGGAGAATATTCATTTTTTAATGATAATTATTCTATACCGCAAAAACAATAATATTAGCAACATTAAATTTTCACGAATTCTTTAATATGTCAAATATTATCTGTTGAACTATTCAACTGAATAATTTTAACATTCTAAATCTATTGAATCTTCTGTCCTCTGTCTGATTAATTGTTAGTACATAAAAGTAAAAGTTATCACAAAAGATATTTTTTTCTGAAAAAAGGCAACGAAGGAAAACTTTTTTAATTTTTCGAATCCGACTTTGATTATCCTACTATAGAAATAATAATCTTTGTTCCAAAATTTTCAAATAATTTAAAATTCAAAAATCAAAAGCGTCGAAAGATATGAGAATTTTTATATTTTAGACCGAAAGTCGTGGAAACTGTGATTTTCATCGTTTTTTGATGTTTGTAGCTCATAACAATGTTAATCGATTTCGGTGGAATTTTCAGCAGATATACTTTTTTCTTCGCCATTCTGCCCAATTCCAATTTTTTCAAAATTGTTTTATACGTTATCTGGAAAATAATAGTAACTTTCAACAAAAAGAAAAAAAAAAAATTCAAGTCGTTTGGTTCAATTATTAAAAAGTTATTCAAATTAGAAACTGCGTGAACAAGTTTGCTCGTCACTATAATTGATAATTCACTATTATTCTGCAAAAATCCTATAGCTCCTTTTTTATCTATTAATTATTTTTCAAGTAAGATAGTTCGATTATACGTCACATTCAATATGAAACCAGCAGGTGTCCTAATATTTGTGTATGTCATATAAAGAAAGATGAAAAGCTTTTGATGTACCTGCCTCACTTAATTTTATAGATTTATCTTTAGGAATATTTCATGGGAACATTTGCATATATCTGGTGAAATATTCTGGTGGATCTAATACATTTATTTATACTTGAAACCATTTAAATGGTCGCCCCTTGCTACTATAAATGGTTGAAAGTGAAAATGCTTGTATATTTTAATGTTGTATATTTATACAACCTCTATGACATTTTTATCGTTTTCTAGCTCTTAAAATGTCTTGCTTCATTTTGATAGTATCATATGTCTCTTTTTGATGTAATCATACATATTTTACATAAAAAATGAGTTAACATTTTTACAGTACTGATTTTTATGGTATTTCTAAAAATTGTACATATATAGAGTAATATTAATAATAATATCGATATACAATATTAGTAATAATAATTATAATAACGATGATGTAATTAAAACACATATACTAATAAAATGGCGAAAGAGAGATATATGTATAGACATTCATATAATAGAACGTTCTGATAGTAGGATATT
The DNA here is from genome assembly GCA_014737475.1 of Bombus confusus. NCBI lineage: Eukaryota > Metazoa > Arthropoda > Insecta > Hymenoptera > Apidae > Bombus > Bombus confusus. Next base: position 1,761,793 of record JACXIV010000099.1, read on the forward strand.
CCAATAATGGAACGTTTAGATAATGGGTATTCAAATAGTGGAGTTACTGCAATTCGCATTTTAACGTTGCTAATGATAATGTCCGCCAGTCAAGTTTAATTTGATATATTAATGTGACGCATGAAAATGTAAATGTTCAATAATAATATAAATGGTTATATATTTTAATTTCTAATAATTTCTAATAATTTTTAATTTTAAAAGTCAAATGAAACATAAAAAGGTAGGAGATTTTTAAATGAAGGAATTATTATGTCCAAGAGATTGGTAACGCGAGTGACGAATTGATTCGTTTTTCTCGATTAACAAATTAATCGTAGCGATAATGTTTAATGGTAATCAATTAACGTTTAAATTACGTTCATGTGACTTATGCACAACTACAAGTATTCATATTAATTTTCGTCTTTAATTATTGACAGTAATAATTCAAGTTCTACCTTCCGAAGCTAATGCATATAGAAAATATTTCAATTTTTATTATCAGATTAAACGTGAAATTTTAAATAGATACTATGTAGTAGGTATATCAGAATGTTTTGGAATAAAATTTGGACAATTCTCTTTAAACATAAAATATGGTAAAAAATATAAAATTGGTACATGCTTCTAAATTAATAACAAAAAAAAAAAACGTTCAATAATATGTATTATCTAAGAAATCTACCCGTTTTGTAGATTTATATGAATCTAACTAAATTTTTTAATTTCAAAATACCAGAAACATATTTCAAGCTCTGATTATTTACATGTATGTGTACTATATCTCTTGACATATGAAATTTTCATTGCCCATAAAGAATTGTACAATATCCCAAGAAAGACATTAAATCTCAGTCCACAAACGAGTCACGCCCTTGAGATAAACTCAATTCTCATCACGGTTGACTCATATAGGTGTTTAGGGACTGTTACTTCCGTTATCTCAATATTTTTCCATAATTCTAAACTTATCATTAAATTATCGATATTGCACTGTAAAACACTTTTAAAAAGATCATAACTAATCGCTATGTCGAGCGAACGCGGTAAAGAGCGAGATATAGATACATGAAGAAGCTCTCTACATATCTAAATGTTTTTTATTTCTTCATTTGTTGTAACATAAAATGAAACTCCGTAAACCTTTTCACACCACTGTACATACTTATCGTTTACGAGTAAGTCTGGTTGGTTAGTAAATCCGCGAACACCTGGTATTTACATTAAACTCGTATCGTACGGCTTTCGCTATGACGTACATTTTCAGTTATATTTCTATGTCCTAGATAATTTTGTCACCCAGCGAAGCTAATAAAATTTCAAACTAGTTAACAGTTAGTATAATATCACGTAGTGTATTCGTAAAAGTTTTCTACGGTTAACGTTCAAACCTTTTCGTGAAGTTGTAAGTTTCTGACTAATAGGCACGTAACTTTGATGTAGAAAGCAAAAAATATTGACGCGGGTTGTTTTTATTATGAACCTGTGAATTAGGATATAACACAGTAATAGAATCGTAAATTCAGGAAGTAACAACGGAGCGCAGGCTCCGTGAAGCCCTCTCTTGTTTCCGAGCAAAGTGGGATCAGCAGGCTTAAAAAGTGAATCGCGGGTTTTATGTCCGTCTGCACAGGCTTGAATGGACCCCTCAACGCCGGATAAAATAATCCACGGACGTGTAACCGTATGTTTAAACCGGCTCTCTCGGTAGACCGACGTTAAAACAACGATTCTCATGGGGGCGTGAAAGCGACTCCGGCGCGCTAGTACGTTCAACTTAAGAGGGTGATTCGTTAGGGAAACCCCGTTATAATTTCCGGCTAAACGTTCTTTCTCCTTGCAGCTCGCGTGCAGACTCGTAAGTAACGCATTTAAGACAGAGTTGAGCAATATTTTTATTCGGATAACAGAGGACGGATAAAAGTAAGGAATAAAGTTCTCTTGGTCATTCTACTCGCCAATTCTAACGAACGATCTAACAATGAACATATCTAATCGAATAAGGATCGAAGGGTTGAATGTAAAAACAATTTACTAATTTACTAACAATTTACTAACATTTTACTATTTACTAACAATTTTTACTAATTGGAACACGTATTTTAGAGAAAGTTGATTAAGAAGTTAAAAAATGGTTTTAAGAAATATCTGTTCTTATCAATATATTAATCGTGGCCTATCCGTCATAAAAGTGTATTTTGTTTTGTAGCAAAATTTTCAATTTCTCCTACTCATAGAGCAATAGATTTCAGGTAGAGCCAGCTGGTTCTTGCAAATTTTATTAACACCATGGTTTCTGTAACTATTTGTATTCTGTGTTTCAATGTATTCTATATTTATTAATATTTTAAATGAGTATATTACAGAATGAGTAGGTTACATGAGTAGGTTACAGAAATTTTAAGTAGCTACGAATGTTTGTGTGTTCACTGTTGTTACTACTGTTATTATCCATTCGTGACTCCATTCTCACTTGAATGGCTGGGTATGTTGTTGTAATGCTACTTGTCACTAGGATGTACATAGCGTTCGGCAAGTGCCATTACGTCCCGCAATTTTGCAGTTCTGTATATTTTGAAATGGATAACTGCTCTTTACTTACACGAATAATATTCTTCTTAAAAGATTTTTCAAACGCTTTTTTGTATAGTTGTTGCACCAAAATTACGATGAATATCTAACACCCATATGGCTCCTTGCTGACTATAGCGCGAAAGGAAATTATTGGAGCTCCTTGATTCTCGCATCCAACCCTTCAATTTATCCGAATAAGAGTTTGTTCATATAAGAAATTACTCGTGTATGAACTGACCTTAATAAAACTTTCTTCGAATAATTGATTCTTGTAAGGTAACGAAAATATTCGAACACGTGTAAACTTCATTAATGAATATATTATGTGTTTTAGACATTTTCCATTAGCACTGTGATAAGACAGCACTATCATGATATATATTGGTCAAATTCGAAACAAATCTGGAAATATATATATATATATATATAGAAGTTACAAGATAATTAGTACAAGTATATATATATATATATATATATATATGTATGTACACTAATTAATAAGCGTCAATATTCATTGGGACCATATTTAACACTTATAGTGTACTAAACATGGCAATTTTTTTTACTAAATATATGTTTGCAATACGTATCGTGTAATTTCTATATATATTTTCAGATTGGTTTCAAATTGTATCTATTATTAACGCAATCATGATAGCCACGTCTCATAGCGCCACAGCGCTAATGAAATTTCAAAATGTTTCATATAATTCTTGCAATATGGACATAAATGTTCTCTATCATAAATGTTTAAATGCAATACTTTCACGAACCACTGTATCTTATTTGGAGAATCAACGAAGTATTGTACGTGAAGTATATTTTCAAGATCCATTGTTCAGTTGTTGTAACATTGACTTCTAAAATTTATTCTTTTTCAAATGTTAGATCAGAAAATTTCATCGCTCTTCGATAAATTGGTAGTAGAAGTTGCGCTGATCGTGAGTATGTGACTGAATATACTCATATAAAATCGCACAAAATTAAGTGGAAAGAGACAATTGTTTTAATATTGCTAAGTAAGGAAACAGTATTATTTTAGTACTATTTGTTTATTGTCGCATAGACCAATAGTCATTAGCGACCATAGTTATTCTTATTATTATTCGAACATCGTTGGAGCAAATAAAGAAAATAATTTTTTATCTGTAAAGTATAATTATTATTCCTGAATAATTATCATCTGGATAAAATATTCTACTGAAATCTGTTCCGATAATTATCTTGGATAATTGGGACGAATGTCCCAAAAGATCCTGAGTTTCATTTGAAATAATCAATTATTTCAACTTTGTCAGAAAATCTATACTTCTAAAGTGATAGTAAATGAAATAAATTACTTCATTCGATAGTTAAATAATAAAACAGTTTCAAGGAAGATCGTTTGTTTATTTAAATAAAGCACCTAATAAATAATTATTTCAAGATATTCTTTTCGCTTTCTTGGGAAAAACAATGGACACGAAGGATGCTCGCTTTTGCTTCGAGCCTTTTATTTTCACAGCGATTCTTTCGGATTGACGATAGAGGGGTATTCTTGAAATTACACGTACTATGTACACGAGATTTTATTTCACTTTGTCGTGGTATCGGATTCTATTGATTTTGGGAGTCCCAGTTCCGAACGTTTTAAATCTAAAATCACGTGTGTAGTGAGAGACTGTGTCGGACAGTAGAATAGTGTCAGTGGTGACCTATATTAAAATCGTGCTTGGTTTTGCGGCGAATTCTGTGCTAAACTGTAATTGCAGCTTCTTGTTTATTAACACATTTACTACGTGCATACGTTTCGGCTTTGAGTTGGCACGTACTTTTACGATATGAAGGCCACAACACCGCAATATGATAGGTCATATTTTTGCTGGGGAAGAGTACATAATTCTAGGATACAATACAAGGCGGAGCAATTTTGTTTTACCGAAATTGTTTTGCTATTCTTCTGTGTTATGGCTTTTAACTGCGTACAATCTTTGTGCGTTTGTATTCTACGTAATTCCTAACTTGTTATATTCCTCTTATAGTTTTCGCAAATCTTTTTACAAGATCTCAGATTAATTGTTGTTTTAGTAATTTGGGTTAATTGTCACATCTTTTATAAAACCAGGTTACGTCCCAATATGAGCCGGGCTATTTATATAGTTTGGATACGTATGGCGATTTAAGGCGAACGTAAAATATAAATTAAGATTCAGAAAATTTGAAAAAGTTTCCAGAATTTCACTTAATAAGTTTAAATTAATTAATTTATTAATATATTATATTATATATTAATTTATTAATATTATTAAATTGGTTTAATTTAATCGAATTTAATAAAGTTTTCGTAATAATTCGTGACAGATATATAGAGGTACATTGCATAAAATTGGACAATATTGAAATAGATTTTCTATGAAGATTATTTGTCAGCAAATATTATTATAGGTATTTATTTAAAGACAAATCAGTGGTGAACGTTTTATAATGGTTAATATTCGATTAATTCTTATTATACATACAAACGTATCTAAATGTGGTAGGCGAAAAGAATTTACGAATAATTTGTAAAAATTTAACAATCGCGGAAATGTATTAATGAAACACATTTGTTATTATTTCCGCTTTTCGTCTCCTTTCCTTTTCTACACAAATAAAATGTAAAAGCTGTGAATTCGGTGTAATAATCTAATAATTAATAATAGAGCGAACATTAAGAATAATATAATTTTCCGATTTTTTGGCCTTAGAGGACCAGGAAAATTGCATTACTTTCCATTTGAATTTTTGCACGTAATCTCGTTTAGTTACGATCATTTAATTAGTTACAACGTAATTATTAAAAAATGCTGCGTTTCTACATTTAATTACTTCGTTTTAAATCTCATTGACAGTATAATGAAATAAAAGCAAGAAATAATGATTAAGATGTATCCAAGCAACATAATTTTCAGAAATACGATGTTCACGTAATCGCATATATCTAGCATTGAAATAAAATTTCAGATACACATGTTCCCAATAATAAAAATTTTTTTTCGATGAAAATAATCTCATTCTGTTTAAGAACAACAAACTCATGTTTGTTATCACTCACGAAGTTAATTTCTGCAAAACATAATTGCTTAGTAAATATTGCTTTCCGATGAAATCTTGTTTCAGCCGTGCGAAAATACAATGATAAAATATCGAATCGCGAATATCGAAATATCGGATCAGAAAATTTCAATCTACTATTATTCACTGGAGTGATGATATTTTAAAAGCAATAGCGTATCCATTGTCATTAGTAGTAGTTACTAGTAATTAGTAAAGAGTTTATGATCCTATATTTTTTTTCGTTTTAGTCATATAATACGCTACCATCGTGTTGCAGAAGAATCTGGGATACCTTATGTCCGTAATCCTGTATAATTTTGCAAATAAACTGCAAATTTTTATACATCTATGGGAAATTTAAAAGAAAATGTAAAAGCAGAAATATAAAAGCGCACGCAATATACAGGAATATAAAAAAATGTTCGAAGCGAAGTACTTGTTATAACGTTCAATGAAAGAAACAAATTTTTATGTTGGTTCCACTTCCTTAGTTATGTGTATAGTTAATAAAGATATGAAATTGCATAAAAATCTGCAGTCTACTCATAACGACGCAGCGCATATTTACGCATTCATGGAGATTTAAAAATTCTAAAATGCACGCGAAATGTACATATGTAATATGGAAAAATATATAAAATATATTGAAAATACGGAACTCGTTATAATGCCTGGTAGGTGACATATATCTTTCTTTAGGATCTATTTCGCCAGTTTCGCTTCTAAAAATATGAAGAGAAGGAAAAAGGGGAAGGAAAGAAAGATCATAAGAAATATTCTGCTCTTATCGTTTAATATTCTTTCATACGAAGTGCATTTTGTTTCGATACTTGACCCATAAAATATCTTTCTTTCTTACCGCCTGTAGACTTCTCCGAAATAGCGGCTCGCGTTGTACAAGACAGCACGAGGTTCCATTCGTGAAGAAGAAAAGAGCCGTCTTTGGTGGTTGAATTATGTCCAGGTCACGTCTTCGAAAAGCGGCGGGAACCTTGAAGGATCGACGATATTATGAACGAGGTTGAGATCGATTCGATGCAACAAGCGGAAGAAAATAATATCCGCGATGGTCAGTCTCGTCATATTGCCTCGAATCGTTTCCCTTTTCATCTTTTCAGAGCGCACAATATTACAGAAATAACATGGAAAGTTCGTTTCCCACCGCAACTTTATTGCTACCCTGTGTTTTTTTCGTTCGAAAGGTCGGATGGTGCTCGATGATTTGAATGACTTGGGGACCCAGAATATATCTAAGATATGTGTTTCTTGGCAATCGTCAAGAATTTGAAGAATTGTTCTTGTTTCATTGAATATCGTTGGACTACGAGTGTTAGTGTAAATGCATATTTTGACGAATAGAATAAAAAAATCAAGCTTACGCAGGAATTTGTTTCATCCACTAAATATCATAATAAATATTGAGTTGTTCGAAATGTTCATAGCGAAATTTGGGAAAAATGCGTAGTTAATGTATTTTCGTAGAATTAGAGTCTTATATCGTCTATTGACAAATTTGAGAAACCTTTACCCTGTATTACTCTATCTGTATAGATTCACGACCATTTTTTGGAAAAACCTCAGTGTGCGTTTAGGGTGAATAATGAATTTGCACAAGTTGTGTTCGCAGGCCTCTAACTTGTTTAATTTCGCGGCACTAAAAAGTTTTATAGGAATTAAGCCTTTTATTTCAGCCCATTAATTCCAAAACAACACAAATCCATCTTTTAACGCTTTATGAGTATTTGGTACATATAATTATTTTCAGCTTACTTGGACCTACCTAATAATGTTTAAAATAACATAGAAATAGCATCTCTTATTTATGAATTTTATTTCATTAAATATTTCTATTAATGTAATTTTCTCGACGAAATAATACGCATAGCTCTCGTTGCGTTTTTTAAAATAGCTTTTTAAAAAAACGTTAAATGAATTTTAAATCGCGAATTTGTTAATCTAAATGAGAATGTTGTAATAGTTTTGTACAAGTTCGACGTCTTATCGTAGCAATTTGCTAGTTTAATGTTCGCAGAGAATCACAACAATTCAAAACATCCAAACTTGTTTTCCCTAGAATTATGGTTCTTGAGTTGTTTCGTTGTTGCAGGAAATGAACGATATGTTTCTCGCGCATTTAACGAACATAAATATTCACGGACTAGTTATTAGTATTTAATTTGTGCCGACTTTGGCTCAAGTGCAATTTATTTCGTCAGAACGAACCGCTGTTACTGCATTATTGTAAAGTTGACGCGGAAAAGATTGCTCTTTAAATCCGAGTCTTTCTTCCTGTAGAATCAGAACGTAACCTGCATTTGCATTTAATGCGCCTTTTAATTAGTCGAATGGTCGTGTACAAAAAGCTCGTTTGACGGAAGAACATTCGAAAAAAATGAAATGCAATTGTTGGATGTAAAAAGTCGCTTGTTCCGAGTGTACGTCGTTTTTCATTTCTGTTAACAATCTCTTCAATAGGATGTAATAGGATGAAATTTGTTCGTCCGGAACAGGTAAAATGTTAATCGCGGACAAAGTGATTTCTATGAAGGAAAATTTACCTTTCTAAATATCATCGTAAAATTTCCTATGAATCGAATCACTGTCTGTTGAATTTCACAGAACGATTTATTTAAATTACATGATTCGTTCATTAAGATTTACTTGAATTGTATGATTTATTTATTAAGATTTATTATGAATTCTGAATACATTTAAATATATATGATATCGATATGTGATATATAAATAATGAGATATAAGATCGTGGTATAAATACGAAATACTGAGTAAATAAATAATACTGGACTACATAATAAACGTTTAGTATTATTAATTAATAATATGTTGCGCATTTCGTGTGCGTATTAAGTTAAGAAAAAATAATAGATGTCTGTTGATAATATCCTCCATATGTCGTATAATGTACGAGGAAAACGTGTAGGTAAATATCGATGATGATAAATTATAATTTCATATCATTTGCGAAATGGAGGATACGGCGAAAGGGAGCAAGTAAAATGAAATACATTATACTTCTACTTTTAATTGTGAATATATTATATTTTCAGTGTACATTGTTGTCGTAATAAAAATCGTAAATTTAGAGATACCTGTCATTATTTTATCTGATAAAATTATATTATTTAATAAGAAAAATATTACGATTCCAGCGAAATTAGCCCTTTTTTAAATTGTAAAGTAATATTATACACGGAGATTATGATAATTGATTGAAATTTGAAATTATTACACGTAAAGAATATTTTATTCGAGATCCTTAAAATGTGATGCTTAAAAATCAACAAGTCTCTATCATTAAATTGTTGAATTATGAATATTTTCCTTCTGCGAACTCCTTATTTCCTATCGATCTTTTAAAAGATTTATTTCTCTTAATTGTATCTTTTTGCTAACTCTTCTCTCAAACTGACGATTTTTATTTATTATTCAAGAAAACTAATAATACTGATCTTAGTCACACAGATAGTACAATAATTCTAATTTTTATGAAATATTTTTATTTTTTAATTGATAATTTTTTACATCTTAAACTATCTGCTTTAAATTAGTTTCCTGAATTTACTTCTCTCTGTTGTATCGCTCTTCCAACAAACAGACGATATCGTTTGGAGAGATTACAATTTGTTTGTTTATCTAGATATAACGTACTAATAACGATAGAGTAATAATAATTTCAATGAAATATTTGAAGTGGTTATTAATGCAAAGAGTCTAAGATGTTAAAACTCAAAGAATGATTTATTACTAATCTAGTCTCAGTATAAAAGGTTTGCTCGGAATATCTTTTATGTGCACTGTCCGATAGGATACTGAATTACGATTACGGAAAGCCTTTCCGCCAAAGGCACCTCGGCCGACCGTTACGGTCGCCCTTGCACAGTTTCTTATGGTTCGTCCTGATGACTCACGCGTCTGTTTGTTCCGTCGCCTTTGTTGTTCGTAGCGACGGTACAAAGGTGTTGTTGGTGACACCACATATTTCTACACTTTATTTTCGAATTTCTTTCGGAGTGCATTATGAGTAAGAGGAATGTCTTCAAAATTCTTGGAGATCGTTCGTTTATGAGTTGTTATCGACACTTTCGAACTCAATTTTCTACTTCCTAAATTGCGTTGGTAACTTTCTATACATGTAATCTGTTTGGTAATTTTTCAATTTATCGAGACTAACTTTATATTTCTTAAATGTAAATTATATTTGTAATTAACACGACGATCCTGCAAAATTAGTTTGTCGGTAATTGCGTCCGTCGAATACCTGTTAAAGTTGTCGAAAGTTAATTTAGTCCTTGCAACCTCGACGGAAATTTAATATCTCGAAGATTTATGAACCGTCAACTAAACATTCAATAACGAATATTAAATTTCGATCTTCCATTATGAGCAAGTCACTGCCTTAATTATCTCTTCTGACGAATGAAATCAAAATAGTCGTCGCTTAATTGTCCTTTATGAAATCAACAGTTAGTTGTTACAAAGCCATAAACTAATTCAATCTTGAAATTAGTGAAATCTAAATACCTTGTTATCTTCAGAAATCAGTTCATCGTCCTCAGCTTATTTCAACATTGCTTTCTCTCTTTTTAATATATATGTCGTATCGTATAGATATACACGATATAAATGATACATGTATAATATATATTATTTTGAAGGTAGTGCGTCCGTTTTTTGAAAAAATTGAGAAACCGAAAAATTCACATATGTCTCAACGTGAACTTCTTATTCATAAGCAGTTTGTAATTTAAATCTCAAAACGTTCGTTTGTCTTATTCAATTGAAATTTTGTTAATAAATGGAATTGCGTAATCGTTTGTTCTGAAAGAACTTGAAATCAATTTGAAAATGTCCCAGCAAATGTGTTACAATTAGCAATAGGGTGATTCTACGTAAAAAAAACAAGCCGAAAATATACATAAAATTTTTTCATGTGTCGCTTTATTTGCGAGAAAATCGAGTTTGTCACGTTTGCTTAAACTTGGTTAATTATGGATTAACTATGAATAAAGAACCAGCGTGAAAGTAAATGAAAAATGTAAAATACAATTTTTCATTTTGTGCTTTGTTTTCAAGAAAATAGAATTTGAACATGTTTAGTTGAGAATTGGTTTCGTACACGCGCATAATAAATTTTTGAAAATTTATATTTATATAATATTTCATTTTACATTTTTTACCAACTTTCATACGTAGAATAATACGTAGAATAATAACAAAAAAATATATAATTAGCGCCAAATGTGGTCTGATTAAATATTGAGACTTATTGTTAGTAATTAATAATTAACTGTCTGAATAGTTTTATGACCTTTGTGAAATATATATTTACGATAATTATCTTGTAACTTTATATTCTCGGATTTATTTCAAACATTAGCATGCAGTCGTGGCAGTCGTAATATATATATAGTATGCCATACAAAATACTTTCTACAATGCACATAATATGATATATTCAAGTTAAAGCTCTATGAAGGTCCAAATAATTTCACGAAACACTTTATAAGTTTCAATACTTTACACCAAACACGCTGTTACTACAGTACATAGCTAACATTGTAGCAAACAAGGCAACATTTCATTTCTGATCTGTTTCCATTTTATTCATATTACTGTGTCTTTTTTAATATCGTGGTTATGAAAGAAAATTCCAAAAATGTAAAAATATTTTCTTTATCGTTACTTCTTTCATCGGAATCCCACAATGTTATGAAATTTAAAGAAACTGAAGTATCTATAGCAACGTGAATTATTTTTCTTTAAATCGTGGAAAGTTATTTTGTATCTGTATTTGTATAGTGGACTTCTGGAAAGTACCTATTATTTTAATACGTTACTTTGTGCCTTGATAAAACAATATATAAGTTACCTCATTTATATCTTTCGTTATTGTTGCACTTACGCAACTTGGGCTCATTATTTCGCACAAATGTGTGATCCTTAACCGAGGAACAAGGAGGCTTTATGACACTGTTGGAAGATTCAAGTTAGGAATTTTTATATATTTATATGGATGGATACGAAGTATTGCTCGACCGAACCATTCTAGCACGCGCTCTTTTTCAATGTCCTGAAGTAAATTTGTTATTCCTTGTAGTCCTTTTACCACAACGCATCCTTACTTTCTTCACTCCGTGACCATTTCTCTCTTTCAGGAATAATATTCCTACTTTTTAAGGCAACTCGACCACGAAGCCTGTTAAACACATAAATACTAAGTTATTAAGACAAGTAATTAAGGACATATGACAAAGAAGCTAGGCGAAGCAATCCAAATATAAGCTGAATTTCGTTGGACAAAATTATAAAACACTTGGTCTATTCCCATTCTTTTGGTAGACTTGTGTCAGCAGCTGTTCGACTGTGGGTAAACGCAAAAGATAGAAGTGTGTGTAACGTATTGCAAAAATCCTGAAGCTTATGGAAAAACTAAAAGACGTGGGAGATCTTATGTTAAATCTGAACGCGATAGGTAATTCTGCCTATCTGTCAAATCTTTTAAATTTCAAAGAGACTGCAAGGCAAATCGTCGAAGAAGCAGGAATGCAAACACATTTAACAAAATGTTAAACCGATGTGTTGTGTGACTGATCAACTGCTCTTCGTTTTTCGCTGTTTACGCGTTTTTCTCATCCCGCGTACACAATCGCACGCTCCGAATAGATAACCCAATAACCGCACTCGCATTCAGATATCTACTGTCAAGGGTCTTTACATCGCACGCACGCATAAGCACAGTTCGATTAACGATCACTTGTCATCGTCGTCGAGGTGCTCCGTGGAAATATAGATTGCAAGTTCTTGTGTACAAACTTTTATCAAGGAACGATATAATAATCATGCAGAGTTTCGATATCAGCTTGACGTTCTATTTTTTCTGTGTCCTGTCCTTTTCTTTGGGGTCCTATATTTATACCAGAATTCATATGTTGGAGAATGTTCTGCTCTACTGTCTTGGGAAGGATAGGGATGATAGATCAGTGCGGGAAATGTAAATATTTTCGCTTTGATAAGGACCTGATTAGACGTTCCTCGTATACTTGGACAGAGTAACAGAGTTACAAAAATTTGGACAGAGAGAAATAAGATTAGAGTTCATTTGATGGATCGGATACACCAAATATACAAAAGGTATTTGTACTCCATTGCATTTATTACAGTATCTGTGTAAATAGTAATGAATTAGGTCTACGAGTGTATTAAATTTCGGATCATTGAGTAGTGCTTCCATACTATAAGACTATAAGAATTTGATATTATGAAAGTGAAACGTATAACTTAAATGGAAAGAAATGCTTCATTGAAACATAAGGATACATGCGAAAGCTTTTTGTAGCCATTGCGAGTTCGGTTAGAGGAGAGCCTTTTTAAACCCTCTCATTCTAAACATTCATCCTCGATACCCGATGGTTACGTGATTTCGAGATATATGCCATCGTTGGATATCTGCTGATTTTCTCCTGCATTTTCACTGGCCATACGTAAGGCTGAATAACGCCAGTGTAACTGACACCGACGATTCTTAAAAATACGTCGTAGCCAGCACGCATATAGAATGACCAATTATTATAAAAGAATTGAATGTCTTAAAAAATGTATTAAGGTAGCGGAAACTACACAGAAGTCCATTGCATAAATCAGAAATATTCTACACTATATTCAATGATTTAAAGAAAACTAATATGCTAATGTTGTACATTTTTTTACATTTCTCCATATCTTGTTGAATTATTAAACGAGTGGAAGAAGAAATGGCGGCTAGAAAAGCTTTAGCTAAAAGATTAAGCAAATTCTTGCGATCCTGTTTCACAACCGTAATGTTAAAACGCGAAATTTGATAATGTAATTTAACTGAGAAAGTTACAGGTTAAATGTTGTTTCTGATGGGTTAATGGATCGAGCTGACGGAAAGTATAGCTACGAACAACATCGTTTGTATCATAGTGGTCCAGGATTCGTGGTCGACCATGAAACGCAAACAATCGAACCGCGTCGTTTATACAGCCATGTTGTTTCCGTTGATAAATTAGCGGAGATCCGTGGTCAATGAAGAGTCAACGATAATCCCTGGGAGATGTTCGGCGGTCGAAGTCAGAATCGATTCAGCGCAACAAGCGGAAGGAAGTAATAACTAGCGCAAGGGTAAACCGCATCGCACACGTTTCTGCTGCACGACTTCCCTTCTTCTCAGGACCATGTGTAACTTCGTGACACGACGTGCACACTACTGGGAGATCGGTCCCTCTGGGGTCGTGGAAAATCAATGCTTGAAGTTTGCTTGCTTCGTGTCAGTGAAGAAACTAAAAGGGGCTGTAACAAAAGGAAAAGGAGCGAAAGCAAAAAAGGAAGAAATATATATATATAAATACGGGAATTGGGTATGTTTTCAAATGGAAATAACACGGGCTGACACTTGGACAGATTACCTGTCGCCGTGAAGGCTTATCGTTTTCGAATAAAGCGACGTTTTATTGATTCATGCACCGACACTGGCAATTGAGTTTAGAGTTTTATGCGCGACACATCCACCCAGCTGGATTTATGCACCTATGCATGGTATACACGGCCGTCTGTGTAGACCAGTTTTTGGAGATATCGCGTAGCAACCGTGGAATCCAGTATGGAAGGATAGGAGAACCTACGTCGTTTTATTTCACCACGATACGTGGTTCGATTCTTTTTGAGCTATTCGTTTTTGGATTCTGGTCTAGGCTGAATTTATGAGCTTCCTGGGACCACGAGTTTTGTACTGTTTTATACGGTTTCCGGTGGACGTAGCTGGGGAATTCTACGTACAGTAGTTTCTGTGTACGCTGCCCGTGAAAAATTCAGCAGAATTCTTATTTCCCAAGATCCCTTATAGGTTTATGTACTTGTTCTCCAAACGACGAGCGGTACGAGGAAACATTATAATCTTATTAAATGTAGTCTTATGGCTAAGACCGTGGATTTTTATGTGTTTATAGGAAATTTGGAGATGCAGAAGTACAAAAAATACCCAAAATATAATAGCTTTTCTAGTCTTCTTCATCCAAGTCAACTTCTTATCCAAGCTTCGGTTTTTCAATTGTGTTCTCCACTATATTGCTGATTGTAAAAACCAAAGACAATGAGCTACCTTATTTTCTATGTTGTTTTCTTTCGTAATCCATGAGTATTGGAAGCAAATGAAGACTTTTGAGAGATAATATTAAAAGTTTAACTGAATTTAGATCTTGGTATATTTGTATTTCTGTGTTTTATTACTGTACAAAAAGGATATAGTGATTTTTGTCCACAAGTTGATGTCCTTGCTCTGTGATCGCAGTCAGAGCAAAAATAATAAGAGGAATAAAAAGTAATAAGGGGAATAGTTGAAAAAGGACAATGCTTTACAGATTTTTTGTACGTGTGACGATGCATGCTAATTTTTTTTTAAACTTTTGCAAATTTTTCAAATATGTATATACATATCGCGGATACTTCATATTTCATCGAATCGTTATTTTCCAGAGAAGCAACACTGAAATGCGATCGTGAACGTGTATATACGTTATACGTAGATTCATAACGTAATAGATTCCATCAGAAGTCATTGCAATATATCACGATTGTGTGCACCAGGCTAATATTGACTTCATCGATAAGTTGAATCAGATAAAATAAATAAGACGAATCGAACAAACACACGCTTCCCATCAATTTTATTCCTTTGTTTGTAAACCTCGAAGTTGTTGATTCTGAAATCTTCTAGCAACAAATTAAAACCAAAAAATATATTACGTAAATATATCGTAGAAACTTATATAAATGAAACTGAATACGTAGAGGTTTGAAGTAAAAAATAAAAATTGACTCCTCTACGTGAATTCTGTACTTGAAGTTTCATATTTTCTCCTTTTTTAAAATTGTTTCATAATTAAAATACGAATATTTCATTATACAATGAACAAAAGTATTTTCATAATAAAACCAATGATCTCTTATTTAATTTGTTCGTAAAATAACGTTTGAGTTTGAAGTTTACACGAAAATATTTGATCACTTATTATAGAAATCTTGTTATATTTCTATTATATTTTATTTTATACTGGTTGGCTACATCATACAAATATTCATGCCAAATCGGAAATCCACGCATTTCATACATGTAAAGTGTAACATTCAAATATTTTCATCATGGTATAATAATTCCTGCGACCCATAAAATGTGGTTAACGAAAATTTGTGAATGTTGTGAGAATATATCGCGTTAAACATAGACTTGGCATTTCGGGTCGGCGACTGGAGTAATATTATCGGGATTAATTTAAATTTAATTTTATTTCGACGAATATATTTTAATTAATCTAACTACGTTAATTATATATCAAGTGTCAACAAACGATCATGATTTATATTTAGCAGCTATTAATAATTCTATTTCACTGTTGGAAATATAAAATATCAGTTATTATATTTTATGATATGGATAATGATTTATGCTACTATAATTAATGTTTATTGTATGTTATACGTATATGTTTTTCGTAGTATTCGCATAACTTGTGCAAATTCATTATCCAGCATTAATCTACGTACAATGTCTAAAATAATCAGTGTATAGCTTTTCTGGAGCATTAATCAAATAACAGATTCTGCAAAACAAGCCAGCCAAAGAGGGAAGGACGTCCGCTGAATATTTGGCCTATACGATTCGAGAATTTTTAAAATATTGGTTACCTCATTTGAGGATACTATTCTTTTGATTTTCTGATTATCTCATGGACTGTATTTATATTGAACATAATTTTATCAAATTCTGGTTTATTAAAGTAAATTCTATAAATCTTCATTCACAAATATCAAGTGATATTTAAACATTTCATATCATATATTATATATTACACATTCTATATTATCTTTCATATTATGTTGTTTAGAGAAATCAATGATACTTTATACTTATTTATCGAAATTCTATATATAATTATTATATCATTCATTTTTAATATTATAATTTTTATAATTTTAATAATATTTAAAAAAATAAAAATATATCAAAAAAATATAATTTCACGTTCATTCGTCCAAAATAAAATGTATGGACTAGCCATAAAAAATGGCGATAAAATAGCGTATGTAGAATTAATGTTTAAGATTTTCAATGAATAAATTCGTTACAATATACTTTTTCTTTAATACATGTATACTTATCCAGAAATAATCGCATGTTGTTGTATTTAATTATTGATTATTGAAATTAATTAAATTCAGATTAACTGTGGTAATCGAGTGAATGGTAATTTATTTATTGAAATAGTTTACAAGGGTACAATGTCTGGAAACGGGAAAACAGAATAATTTGAAAGTATCAAGCGTGATTTCAGCTAATTAAATTAAATAATAATTTATATATATAAATAAAATTTATATATATAGAATTATATATATTATCATAGATGCCATTTTATGTTACTAACATGTTATTAAATAGATACATTTAGTTTAAATGAATATGATGATAGAATCAACATAAGTTACGAGTAAAACTTTGACGATTGACAAAATAGATAAATATTTTGATAAAAGTGATCAGAGAACGAAGTCAATAAAAAATTGTCCTGGGTCTCTAATTATTAAATATATATATATATATATGTAATCCTCACATATGTATATATTTTAATATAAGCAACATTTATCCAAATATGAATACTATATTCCAGTCTTTAATATAAAAATGTATATTTCATATTTCATTAATATTCTTACATATACCTATTATATTTAGATAAATATACAATATTTGCACATTTAAATACTTTAGCATACACGCCGTTTCCCCAAGCAAATTAGCATTACTTCTGAAAAATCATATTTCATTTTCCATCTTTTATCAAATATTGCTCGCGCTAGGAAATATGAATTCAAACGCACAGCCAGAAGCTTTTGAGACCGTCGATGCTCGATGTATCGGAACGTCCCTGAGAAAATAATTTTCCGATGTCGATGCCAGGCTTTAACGTTTTTTTCCCTGGTCCCGTATTTCTATAACACGTCGGCTCATAAATGCGTTTTCGTAATTATGCCTTGGTTCTGGCTTGGTGAGGCCGCTCATTCAGATTCTTCGCCGCGTTTTCCTTTCTCTTCTCCCCGTGGCTGTGCAACAGAGAGAAACTCGAACGTCGGATACGACTCTAGCCTCGGTCCCTCGTGTAGAAAGGCAGCTCTATTAGCGGAGTCGACCGAGCTAAAAAAGAAACGGAAAAAGAAAAACAGAGAGTAAATTTACCATCCCTTACGACCTTAAACGAGCGTTTTAAATTAATATGAGCTGAAGGGAGCAGTACTCTGAATAACGAATGGCATTGTGTCTCAGCTACCTGTGTATGTGCGTTGCTTTCTCTTTTCTCGATCAAACGAATTTTTCTGCCGAGTAATTTATTTGGGATTCCACTTTTTTCATGGTAATTTGATCAACGTGGCGATCGTTCGATCTGCTAGGACACGCGACAGGCATATTGCTTTCTGGAGGAACTTATTGCCAAAACGTGTTATCGTTGGATGTTAGTAGATCCGAAGAGGCTGGGTTTTTTCATATTCACGTTTAGGTTTGTACTTTGAGATGTTTTGGGGGTTGATCTTGTTTGCTTTATGAGGTCCGATACGAATTACTTTATTTTCTTTTTTCTTCTACATGATGATCTTTGTATGATAGTGGCAAGAAGAAGACTGGGAAGTTTAATCATTCTACTTATGTATTTTGGATGTAGATTTTCATTAAATAGCACTTAAAATTCTTATTCTCTTTGTTCTTAAAAGAAAAGAAGTAAAAAGTCTGTCTAACAAGATATTTTTCATACGATTGCAAATTTTCAAGTTTTTAAATAGACTTAGATGCGGTATTATAGTTGAAACTAAGTTATTTCTACATTTTTAAACATGTATGCAATGTGAAATATGATGAATTGAAACATATTTATTAAAATAAAAGTCACTATAAGATTATATAATTAATAGACTGGTTCAAAATTATTCTAGAGAAAACAAAAAGATGTTATAAATTACAATAGGAAACTTTCACGTTGTTTATAAGCTATTAAATGATTTTGCATCGTAAGAAGATGGATAATAAATTAATGTACATATATTATTAATTAATTAATTCAATTAATTGAAATAATTAGTTTATGTTGAATTTCCTACTCGTGTTATAATTATGCATTGATTCTCTGTTAATTATGTCGTTTCATTCTTTTCAAAACTAGCAAGATTATAAATATTTTTTACATGATAATATATTACGTATTCTTAATAGAAATGTAAAGCATGTTGTGCGCGCATATATTTTTGTCTTATTTTCCGTATCTCTTCTATGCTTAGTATTTCACTTCATAATTTCCCTTACGAATATTTTATACAAACACTTTTAACGATATTACTCACCATAAATCGGAACCAACTCACGTTTAAACTAAATTAGCAAAATCTGGGATTTCTTAGTTTTCTATTTCTGAAACTCACAGTCTTTAATTAGGAAATTAGTTCTTCAATTCAGAAGATCTAAATCTACATATTCTCAATAAAAGGCTGATTGTACAAGAATAACATTAGCCGGCTAATTTAGCTAATTACTCGGTTAATAACCAACCCTGTCGAAAGTTTCTTAATTTCGTCGTTAAATGAACTCGGCTGACAAAAGTTCATTTAATTATTATGATAACGGTTTTTTCCCTGGCGCAGTTATGTCACGGTTTTGCATGAATTATTACGTAAACATCGAATATTTTTTTTAAAGAACAGCACTCTGGCAATTTTATATTTTCTTTGGTATACAGAAATTGATTTAAATTTTCTCTGTGTAGAAGTCGCCGTGTGTGTGCCACGTGCACTTTCAACGTTAAATGTGCTTTAGATGGATATTAGTGTGAAATATGGACATGACTGATACAAAAAATTACGTTTTATTCATTTTTGCTTTCATGAAATGAACACAATGGTTAAAGGCAGTAGTTTAGGTGCACAGTGGAACTTCAATTATGAAAATATCAATTATTATCGAGCGTATCGGAACATTAATTAACAAAAGATTAGAGCATGATACGGTTGTAAGAAATGCGGAAATACATTATTACGTATGTTTTCATTTTAATGATTATGTTTATAAAATAATGGGAAGTAAACGATCTGCTCTGACCTGAAAACGAAGTTATTCGGTTATCTGGAGAATTCAATTATTACAACTGCGCGTTCGATGTTCTGAAAAATTCGATTATTGGAATAGCGCGTTCGATTTTCTAGAAAATCTAATTATAAGAACAGGGCGTTTGACTTTCTGAAATTCTATTGTGTTTAATATGATTAATTGATATTTGGTAAAATACGCAGAATAAACATATATATTGCATTTGCAACAAATTTCATGATGCTTTATATAAAACGTTTAAATCTAGAATATTTAGCATTTTAAGGTTCGATAATAGTAAAACTAAATGCATAAGAATGAAGGTACATACTGTATACTCGCATTTAAAAATTTCTTCACTTATCGAAGAAATATTGAATAATTGAATAAATATGTAAATATTGTTTTATCGGTCTAGCCTTAAACCTTTCCGAGGTCACGTTTTTACTCAGAAACAACAGAAATTGTAACACTGATGGAATAATGTCACTAGCTCGTACACGCTAGAAGATTATTGAACGTGGATAGTGCATATTTGGACTAATTGTATTATTGCAAGGTGCTTAAAAAAAAGAGTTCGTAATTCGTACTAAAAAAAAAAGTTTGACTTATCCGACAAATGTAATCCAGTATAATAAACCCACAAGATGCCAGAGTCTCTAATTTGGATATAAAAGATATAAAAAATTTGATGAATTATCTATGTCAAAAAGCTAACTTTGATTATTAATGAAAGTGGAAAAAATGACCGACTTCATTGCTAACTTGTCACTATATTATGTTCACTTCTCCTGAAAAATGCTTAAGAGGCATATCTCTGAGCCAGGGGAACCGAAGAATAAATTCGTCCAGCTTGCGCCTTCACGTGTAATCGTTAGGATATAAATTCTGTCCCGGCCTTGATCGATGCTCTGCGAGGAAAGATTTATATCTGCTAACCAGATGATCTATGCGATAAACTTTCTCTGTGAACTACCTTCATTCATAAGCATTAGGACACTTGCTGGTCTCGCACGAACTGTGATATAATTAAATCGCAGATGTTTATGCATTTATGAGAATATTGAATGCGTTGAAGGGTTTAGAATGCATTAATTTTCAAAAATATTCGCCGTATACAAAGCAAAGTATTCATTATGATATTTACAGCGAGCCAAAGTGAACACGTATCCTTTCAGACAACTTTTTTTCAAATTCAACCAAACCACTTGATTCGCTTTGGCAAATTTCGAGGATTAGTTTACTAGATAATGTGCGAAAAATGTGTTAAAGGAATTTCAATTGCCTTTTACAACATTTTTATCTGGGCCTGAAATGAAAATTTAAACAACACATTTTGGTGATTTATGCTAATTATGTGCCTACATGCTGAGGGTTTTGTCGAAATTGGTTGATACGGAAACAGGCGACGAAACACATAAGAATCTTTAGATTTTAGACCGAAAGATGCGAAAACTGTAATTTTTAACCGGTTTTACCGCTTGTAGTTCGTAGCAAGATTGACTGATTTCGATAAAATTTTCAAAACATAGGTATTTAACTGGTACCAATCCGCTGTCCTAATTTTCATTACGGACCCAGATAAAAATGTTGTAAAAAAGTAACATCTACTTTTTTTCTTCGTGATTTCGACAGATTGCACTTTCTTCAAAATTTTTGCTACACATCGTATAGTGAACCAGATCTTCTAAAAAGAAATCAGTCTTAAAAAAATTATTCCGTTTCAATAAAGCACGTGTGTTCAACTTTACTTATTACTGTGGGCTGTAACATTAAGAGATTTCTAATTTTAAAAGATGAAAAAATTCTTCATCTAGAAACAAATCTTTCAGATACTTAGCTTTTAAATATATGATTTTCTCACGTACATTATGTTAAAAAATGGCCACTTTTGGGTCTGCTTGCGAGCGAAAAATTTATCCATTTAAGAGCATCTCTCAAGGAACAAAAAATGTTAATTAAAAATGTTGGCATTTATCCGAGATGAGATGGGAATGTTGAAAAAAATGAGCGCCAGGATGAAAAAGTGGCAGCAGTCAAACTTACCCACACGTTACACTTAATCTTCATTTTCAGATACGGATCCATCTATGAAATAATTTGTAGAAATTCTGCTGGTAAATCGATTGAGGTTTAGAATCGAACAAAGTACCACAAGATCGTTGTTGGCTATTGTTTTCACGTAACAACAATCCGGTGGTACTTCAGATTTATTCGATTTTGAACTTCAAATGACTTATCAGCAGAATTTCCGAAGAATTAATATGTCGATACAGACGAAGAATTATTCTGCAACTGGATTAGAATTTGAAAAGAATGAAGATTAAGTGTAACGTATGGATAAGGCTTACCACTGCTACTTTTTCATCTTTGCACCCGTTCTTCTCAACTCTCCCATCACTTTTCGGATAAACGCTAATAACATTCTTTGTTACTTTAGAGATGCTCTTAAACGTCTTGCAGAAATTTCTCAAAAAATGGCAATTTCATAACATCTAGCTTTCAATTTGCCAATTTATGTGTTATAAGATAATAAAAGAACAGTTTCAAAAATTTGTATTCTCGCTTTATATCTGTTTTATTTGTAAAAAGAATTTCTTATCAGATAACTATATGTATATGTAGAACGTGTGAGGAAATCGGAAACTAATTCTTGTGGAAATAGAATTGTTTACCTTGTTAGTTGCATACAATTTTCAGAACATTTTAGTGTATTGTAATAATATTTGAAGTATAAGAGAAGGTAATAGCTACGATTAACTCTGAGATTTTCGGATTAGCACGCAAAGAATATAATACAAATATAGGATAGCGATGCTTCATATTTAATAGCGTGAATTGTAGTTTACAATAATAAACGTAGGTATGATACATCTGTGCATGAAATGTATAATTTATCGTAATAATAAACTATGAATCAAATACATATTTATTTGTTGATAAACACTGTATGTATTCAAAGGTTAATTATGTCGAGAAAAAAAACAAGTTTACATAAACATTCGCAATTTAATAATAATCATGGATCATTTAATTAAAACGATATGAACAGAATTGTTCATTTCCAATGGAACTCCATTTGGGAAACCAAAGCTTCCAACACGAACTAATTCGTTACTTTAATTATAAAATACAAGGCAATAAACTAAATAGAAAAGATCAAATGATCATGACTGGACTTAGAATTAATTAGAAAGTAACTCATGGACACCTAATAGATAAATCACGAAAAGCACGCGAAAATTAATTAGAAAGTAACTCATGGACACCTAATAGATAAATCACGAAAAGCACGCGAAGAATGCAATATCTCAATTATAATTAGACATTTATTACACAATTGTACCATAATGGATAACTTGAGGTATGCAACTGATATCGATATTCAGGAAACGTTGATATTAAAACCGACACACATACAGGATTAATTGACTGTTCGAAGAATAATTCGTTATACTCTAAGATCTAATATAAGCGTGTTTTATTTAATAATACAATTAGCTTTTTATAATAAGAGTGTTTTATAATAAAAATATATAATTCAATGTAGTTTTGTAATAAAATGTAAGACATTGTGACATTCGTGTATATTATATTACGTGTTGCTAATGTCCTTAGAGGTTGATGCGACATTAATAAATAAATTAATTATCTATTTAATTAAAACAATCTCTAATCAAATGAAGCTTCGAAACTAACATTCGAACTTAGCTTGTCCGATCCTAAAATTGTCGTGCTTCTCATGTATGTAAATTGTTAATATCACTTTTTCGTTTTTGGGATTCATTGGAAATCGTTTGATTTTGAAGAGATGCATTGGCTAATGGGTGGAAAAGATAGACGATATACATATTCAGTAGCTAGTCGAAGGTTTGCAGTAAGCGTAAGGGGGAGGGATGATAAAATTCGAATAGCTTGCAAATTGCAGAAGCTCGTTGCAGTCTTCTTAGCCGAAGTCGATGAAATGTATTCAAAGCTACGTTGGGCAGAGTCGGTTGATAAGATATGAAAATAGGGGAAAAATGTCGACGTCTTTTCTGTTTTATCAGCTTTCCTCTCCTTTTATCGATGCCGTTACGTACCAGAAACATTTATGAATAATTCAACTTCTTTCGTATAGAGAGCTCGCGCCGGGCTTTTTACATTAATAGATGCATACGATACGATTTCACATTCTCTCTGTTTTCCATTTTTTTTTTTTCATTTTTATTCCTTACTATGCGTGATTCTTGGTTAAAAATAAACTTTTTACTTTAATATACTATAAACATTTCATCGGCTCCTAAAGGATTAATACTGGTAAAGTACAAGTTGGGTAAAAATATTCTCTCTGTATTTTCAATTTCTGATTAATCAGAATACATTATCTGTGTTACTATTTTAGTTTTTATCAATTTGTATATTTATTCTGTTTTATCTACATATTTTTAATCGATCGAGAATTTTTCTTATCGTTGATTTTAAATGCGGTTCACTTTTTAAACTACGTGTCTATCCATTCTTTTGAACAGCTTAACTGACGAGCTTAAAAAATCTGGCTTTAACTTGTCAACCGTGATTTATAAAGAGATGAGACTTTAAGATTTTTCAGGACTGAATTTCCCCGTGAGAAAGGTTATATTTCTTTATTAATTATTAATATAAAGTTAATATAAACGGAAACACATGGTTGGATAATTTTGTGAAAAAGACGTGACAGATTAAAATTTGGATTTACTTCATTTATTTATCCTCGTTTTCTTGTTCCTTTTTATAATTTTATTGTCAACAAATTCAGTTTGTAAAATTTCCATATATATTCTTAAAAATTTCCTGCGGTTCTCTATTTACATATATTTAATATGTCGTAAATTTGATTCTTCTAAATTTTATTGTGTAAATTTTCGCATATTTTTACGCCTGATTTGACTTTCTAATTTCTAGTTTCAGCGTATTCTAAAAATAAACTTTATTTCTCTGTTATTGTACGTCTAATACGATAACACCAAGGAAACATGCAAATATATCGATGTTATCTAGTATACTTACATGAAATGCTTTTAACCCCTTCCGTTATAACATTTAGTCACACGCGGAGTAATACAGCTTATACTCCAAATGTAACAAACAAGAGTTCCATACGTAATTTACTTAAATTTCAATTTATAAAATGAAGTAATATTATTTACAAATTTTACGTATGTACGTAGCACGTATACTTTTATACATTTACTGCGCTACTAAAACAAATAAATTTAAAAAGGTAAAAGACAAGTAATAATTTTTAATTACCAAGTTTTTGTTTTTGAAAGTTGCTCGTCACACAAAAGTCTAAACAGGGCCATATTCGTTATTAGGAGATTAGAAATCAAACAGTTATTTGCTGTTCAATCAATACTCTTATAAATTTGAAGATGCAAACTCTCGAATATTAAGATGAAATATTACTACTATGCTAAAGGTTTATAAAGATCTGGACAATCTATCAACCGGTTTAGGAAAGAATTGAAATCTGCCCCCCTTTACAAATTTTTCATCTGTCATTTATATAAAATGCGATATGTAATTAAGATGCACTTCCTAATAGAGCAATTATATTTATCAAATATTCAACATCGAATAATTTTTGCAATAATATTACACTATCCCTTTATATTTTTTGTTTTGGCGATAAAACATACATACATACATACATACATATGTATGATTCAACTACTTGTAATTTTAAGCAGCTGTTTGTCTTCATTCAACAAGGCTATTTTAAACAATGTGCAGTGTGCAGAAATTTCAAAATACGATTGTAAATGGAGACAAAAACCGGTCACAGCTTTCCGATAAACTTCATCTTTTTATACCGTAACCTAATCTACAGTTTAATCCAATAAGAATTCGAGCAATATAAAAAATATATTATAAATTTCATATCTTAAATGCCATCTTACGTAATACAATTATTAATATCTATTTCCTATTTATAAAAACTTGAAAGTACGTATTACTTGTATCCGATAACAGAAATGGAAAAAATTTCAGCAATAAGGAAATAATTATTTTCTAATTCACATTGAATTCTTTGTTATTTTATTAAAATTTCCAAAGGGATATTATATTTAATACGTATATTTTGATTTATTTGAAATCAATAAAGTACGCTGTTAAACGACGAATTTCTTTTTCTAATCTGTATCTTAGAAACTAGATAGTCTTTACTGGGATGGTTTGCTGTCAATTTATTGACAAATTTTGCCATAACTTATTTCACTTTTGCAGATGCCAGTAGGCTATTACATATTTATTAATCTTTAAATCACTTTTATCACGTTACAATAATAAAAAATAATAACACAGAACGCGTTCATGATTTGTCAACATATAATGTTTATCTGTAATTCTGTAAAATCTCATGAATAGCGTGATTTCTCTGGAAGCTGAGTTTAAAATCACAAAAATTATTACTATCGAAGTTTTATAGAATTTATATACAGTACATAATTTAGTACATATTTTGTACATTGATATATACATAGTACCATAACTTAATGGAAAAAGATAGAGTTAAAAGATTAAAAAAAAAGAAGTTACAAAAAAGCATAAGGACAAATTCATCATTGATTAATTACTAACACGTAATTTGTTTTCTTTTTTTATTTAATATACGAGAAACGATCGCATTACTTATGAAGTGACTTCATATACATACATTTCCCTGTATTTACTCATATGGAAGCCGATCAACGAGTCGTCAACGAGTCTCTGTCAATAGAGTCTTCATTCGTGTTTCACCCTCAATTCCACCTGTTTCCACATAAAGTATGCACGACACGGATGAAGCGACGGTTTGTTCTTTTGGTCTTTCAGCGCGTGCAAAAGGGGAAGACGGACAAAACGCCGTGGCAAAAAGTACGGGCCAGAAGTTACACGAACCAGTCGTGCATGGCTGACCATGCAAGGATTTATTCACTGTTTCAAGTTGACGGGAAAATTCTAGTCCATTCGGTCGTTACCGACTACCGCGGCCAAATGGTCAATAATTTATCCTTTCATGGTTTAAGCCTGCTACACTGGCAGGGATCGCGTAATTAATTCGATCAAAAATTCAAACCCTCGTCGAAACGCCTCTTTTTAGCCATTCAACTGACGTCGCGGCGCTGTGACGTTCTTCTGATTAGGCTAACATAAAACTGTGCCGAAAATTGAATAACTGGCTGGTCCAACCAAGTGACCCTTTTCAACGATATTTACCCGAGTTCTGGATTTTTAGTTACTGTTTCTTGTTACGATCTGCGGTTAGTTTTGCTAACTTTGTTGATTACGTTGCTGCGGTGTCAGAAAGGTAAACTGCGTTCAAGTTTTATTTAGCAATTATTAGATCGTAGTAACCAGATTCCACAATTTAATGTCACTCTGATTTATTAAATAATATGTATGAATTATTGGAGGCTATAATCTTGTTCACTATATGCCTTCAGATATCTACTTTCCAAATTTTCAAATACTCTGGTCCTTAAAAGAATACAAAAAAAGGTAGAATTTAGATATATCGAGCACTGAAAGTAAATAATTAAATACTATCTATATTTTAATAGTATTTATCGAAATATAATTTTTATTTTCGATCATATAGACCCGAGGAGAGTAACAAAGTTAAAGAATATTTATTATTTATAAGATTTTTTTTATCTTTGTCGATTAAAATAATTTTTCTCAGAAGTTGTAAGTATATGAATATGTTAATATATTTGATAACTGATTATCATTTTTACTTTGATTATCATTTTTATACCTACGAGAGACAATACGTGAATTTGTCGTACTGATTTTGGTGAAGATTTGCAGATTCGTAGGTCAATCAAGAATGCTCGACACGTATCTTTTTTATCGGCAATCGATCACAATCAGGGGGAAGAGCGCAGCCTTTAAAATTGGCGGAAGAAAATGTATCTGCTAGAATACTTCGAGAACTATTAGAGGCGATGCAATTGTGTCAATGGATGAATTTCGTATTTTGTGACAAAAAGAAATACGTGTCAAATATCTTTGACTGAGTTATGAATTTGCAAAGTTTAGCAATATTCCTTGGAGAAATAAAGTTTACTTTTTTGGAGTTGTTCAGTTAATCTTCTTCTATAAATATTGCACTCTGCCATAGTTATGTACCTTTTTCTGTATAAAGATCGTAAATAGAGTTTTGAAATTTACTGTCAGAAATATTGTAAATCGTAGAATTGAGATAAATCTCGCATGACATTTCAAATGCTTAATAAATAAATATAATTGTTGTCTTCGTTTCTACACGTATGTAGTGACGAACAATTTATATTTCATTTCTACTACTTGCGTTGCATCCTCTTTCCAATCAATACGTAATTCGTTGTTTTCGTTATAGTATAATAAAATTAATCTAATATTTAAGAAATGTGAATTTAAAATTTTAAAAATTATTTTTGTACGTTATAAACCATATGAATAAAAATATGCTATAACACGTACAAATATACGTAGAAACTGATTTCAACATGATTTGATAATCTCTTCAAAGAGATTTATATACGAAAACTTAATGGTCATCGTTTGTATTGTACATTTAGAGGTTTAAGGATGAGATGATAGATGCATTAGGTCCGCAGGAGTTTCATATTAATCATCCATTTTCATCTCTTTCTAGGAACAGTATAACAATACTGATGGAATAATAGTATTTGTAAATTGAAATAGTTGCGCCAGAATCTGAATTTCGTGAAGTGTCTCGTGAATATTACAGAATTTCCTGCGCATTTCGGATAGTATTACGGAAATGTTAGCCTGGAACACATTACAGAAATCGTATCAACTGAAAGCATCCTCTAAATTAAACGGAGAACATCTCTTTTAATATTCCAATCTTAATCGATGATATTTAAAATACTGGAAGGAAATTTTCATATGCTCGTCTCAAATGACATTATGTCATTTGTGCTAGAAATTATAACATTTATTTGCCGATTTTGACAGTTCATTATTGCATCTTAATAGCAGTTGTAATAAAACAATGGATTTTATTAGTAATATTTTCTTTAATATATTAGTTTATGTGTATGTGGAAATTCCAATTTCAATCTTCTGATTAGATTTAATAACATTTTTTAGTTATTTGTTACAAAAGCTGCAATTTTATAGAATTTTCAAATTTGATTATCGTCAATTACATGACTATTGTCGCCCTATGTTTCCTTTTAAAACTTTAATTTTGTCAATTTCTCGTATTTAAGAGAGATCCTTTACAGACATATTTTATAAATAAAAATTCAATTCTTTTGAAACTTTTGAGCAAAAAATTTCAATAGTTATTAAATATGCCTCTCGTTACTGAAGTATGGATATTTACATATCCAGAAAATTATAATTTAAAAATTATTAAGTCAAAATTATAAAATTATACTTACATATTTAAAAAATATCAAAATATTTATATGAATGGCATAAGTTAAACTGATGTATACGTATTAACAACGATAATAACGATGCGTTTTGATATTTTTCTGATAAATCTTCTTAATATTGAATTTGCACGTAACGCAAGATTTCTTCTTCTTGATTGATAATTGATAATAGGAAAACATTTAATGTAGGTGGTATTGGTTTGTACAATTGAAACTTCGGAAAAACAATATCCCATATGCATCGATGTAATATTCGTTAGTAATAGATATCAAAATTAAATAAATAATGTACAAATAATTGTAAAGGCATTAAATAATTTGATAGCAAAAGGACTTCGATTCGCTTACGTTGAATTTATTGTACTGAAGTGTTCCGTGAAACAAACAGTTATCAATGTAATCATTACGAATACAATCGAATAATTAACGAATAGAGGACCGAGGTTTAACTAAGTTGGCCGGTTTGTTTACCGGTATCTTTTCGAAGTTATTAAACTTCAATTTGCAAACGTTGTCCTGTTTGTATCGGAAAACTTTTCTAGCTCCGACACAATAGCAATATATCTGTAGGAAGGAACGCGTGGGACCACTATTTTTCTTCAATTTAAAGTTTTCTGTCTTTAAAGCACTGGTTACGAAAATTAAGCGTACAAAAGTTTCCTTCGGACGGATAAACTGAACTTGTTAAACGGTATTGTGCTAGGAACTCTCCCAATATCACGGAACTTGGGTGATTTCTCCTCGCATTCTTTCCACGTGGCCGCGTTTTTCGCATTGCTCTGATGAAAACACGTGTCGTCAACGCTATTTGGCTCTGCAATATACGAAAGAGTTACAAAATGTGTTGTAGGGCTCGGTAAAATGACTTCTGACAAAAGAATTTCACGCGCGATAGAAAAAGTGTTTAATACTCAATTTTAAATGCAGTGTTTAGCAGACTAAAAATCACTGCGGTGTAAGTCAAGACATTTTAATGTTTATGAAAAATTCATCTTTTTTTAATCTTTATATCTTTTTTTAATTTTTCTTGTTTATGAATTTTATTATTTCGTTGCAATTTTGAAATTTCGTACAACAATAATCTTGTCAACAATGAATTGTTAATTCTTTGGAATAAAAATGTAAGCCATCACCGTTTTGCTTTAATTTTGTTGTGAAATTTGTAATAGGAGCCTTCTCCTTGCGTTTGATGTGTATACCCGTCATCGCTTGATTTCATTTACGCACCCCACGAGGGACTTCTAAAACTAAATTCCGCAATTAATTTATCAATAAACATGGATTGAAAAACCATTAGTTTCGGAGTTAGGAGATGTTCAGTGTATAAAAGTACTGTTGTATGGTAAACCAGTTGCTTCGTTAAATGACTTGATGCAATGAATCGAAAATCGCTGCCAAGAGGTAAGAGAAATAAAGAGGACCTTTCAACACGTGCGTACTTATATGAGAAAACGAGCCGATCTGTGCTGAAATGAACGAGGACATATCGAACATGTGCTGCAGAGGTAATGTCCTAGTGACAAAAACATCTCGTAACTCCGAAAATAGTGGTTTTTCAACCCAGATTTATTAAGATCTTTTTGCTTGTTTTGATGAGAGCTAAAGTTTGGCACCAACTTTTCTAAATACGTTGTATAATCTTCTTCCACGTTCTAGTTAAATGTAAAATGGAATTTAATATCTATCGTCAGATATACTACTTATTCTTCTTTGTCATACTGCTTTAAGTCGTAATATATTTAGGTACATATTAAAAATCGATAGTTCTTGTGTTAATTCTACGATATTATATTCCTTTTGTATCTCGTAATGATCTAATAAGTCAGTACGCCTTCGTCGTCAGATATACTATTATTAAATTAATCTGCTTCTTGAGGGTTCTTTTAAATGTCTTGTTAAATGACTTGGAATATGAATGTACTTTATATGACATAGATCGATTGCAATATAATTGTAACGTAGACTATGTTATATGTACTATCGATGGCTATATCGCAATAGGGGCATAATGTACGGTTAATTGTACTAATTGTATCGAATCGTTATCGACGGATTTTGTTTTATAGAAGAAAATGAACTGAAGTCGATTGCGCGTATGCTTACTTGTAATATTCTAGTAGAAAATATCCTATTCGAATAACGAAATGTTCATCTAAGAGAAGATACCAGAACATTCCGCTGACACGTGATATAATAAAGGAGAGTTTGTTGTAATTTAATATCTTTTATGATATTGTTGAGGTTGAAAGGGTGGAATATATAGATGCAAGCCTAGATTTCATTACGGTTAGAGTAATGTTACATAGATTGAGGCATAAAGATTTCTTATGACCTCTTCAAGTATCGATTCACGTTTACCAAGGCCATAAGTTTTCTGGAAAAATAATCTCTTATAGAATTCCATAACACTGACATGAGAATAAGAATACCCCTGTTTCTCTCTTCCCCAAATAATCTCGCGTTTTTCTTTCTATTTTGAGTATACCTTACACAACCTAAAGAGCATAACTAAAGAAATAGATCCTAAAGTGAAATTTATTTCATTTACCAAGTCCTATGACGATTGCTAGGAATTTTTTTGTACATTATGCGCAATTTGTATATTTCTGCATTTTAAAATTTTTTATAAATGCATAAAAATCCACATTCTAGTAGTAACACAAGCTCAAAAATTAGTTGGAACAACGATTGAGAAAAAGACACACAATCAAAGAAAAAAGAAATTTATTTTTATTCTTAATGAGATTCTTACTACAACAGAATATCTCTTTGTAGTTCACAGTTCCAAATCAGACAATTATCGTAAAGCTTTTGATAAAAGTTTCGAGAAATTTCTAATGATTCTTCGGATATATCTCGTTTTCTATGAGTATCCTATTACCTGTAAGTCGTATATCCTAGAAAATATATTCATTGATTTATATATAAAAATTACGCGTTATTTGCTGCCTGCGTTTTTGAGCAAAGATTTCAATCGCGAATGAGAGACGTCATTTCAAGCCGAGTATTTAAAATTAAGTTCTCCAAAAATTAATTAACTTCAGATTCCTTCAGACTCATAAACGACGTTAATTACGCAATATGCAATGGTCTAGCGAAATCAAAATCAAAATCGCCAACATCGTAGCAGATGTAAACTAGTGTTGTGCACAGCGCTGTACAATGCTGATCCAACATTCTGCGCAGCGTCGTACGAGTTTCAGCGGTAACATAGTTAGCCGGAATGGTAAGGCCGGTTGCATACGAACAACGCGACGCACTTGTGATTTCGCAATGTTGAAATGCATATGATACATATAAGCGCGCGATTCCGCTACTAGAAATATAAACCTGCCGAATCGCAGAACGTCAGCGGCTGCACCGCATGGACCTAGTATCCTCTATATCGGAGTCTAATTCGCGTTAATTTCTGCTGAATCGCGTACATTTGATGAATTTCGCTAGGTCAAAGCAAACGTATGTGTACGGCGCACTGCCTTTGAATACCGCACCGATCTTCCTATTTTGCGCATTGTTTCTGTTGCGTACGCGTAATCTTCTCGATTCATTAGTGAAACATTGTATATGTTGTACTGTATATGCTGATTTTTTTTTGTTCTCTTTGCGTGGATAGAAATGGAATTCAAAGATGGGATATTAACTTTATTCGTTTAACGATTCTGTTCAATACTGGAAAGTTCAGTCGGAATATTTAGATTTTACCAAACAATGTAACAGTTCGACAATTTTTGGCTCGAAAGGGAAATGAGTGTCTTCTTGCATTTGTTTTTTTAATAATAGCAGATTAATAGATTCTTTAGCTATTGAATACATACGCGTATGTATTTGAAAAAGTAGCATAACGGTGTAAGTTTTTCAAGGAAAGCGAGAAACTATTTGGAAGCTTGCAAAAACTTATTTACTAAATACAGAATGTTGGCGAGAACAATATACTCTAGAAAACTCTGATATTCAAATATTGTTTGAATTTCTCCTTGAACTTCCCTTTGAAATTCTCCCTTTGAATAGATATATGCGAAAAGTTTATTTCTTCGATAAAATTGATATTTGATGTTGCTGTAACTGTACGTTTGTCAAAAACGTGTAAAAAGTAATTAATTCTTCGTTAAATCTTTTTTCATTGGAGAGGAACGATTCTGATTGAAAAGCGTACTGCGCAATACGAATAAGTCAGTGGAATTCAATTGTTGATAACCAGTTTATCGATTACGCTAGTTGCTCACAATTTAATTAGCGTGCAAGAGCACGCACATTAATTACGAACAGAGCACCATCGAGGTTAACTGAATGAGGAAACAGGAACAGGATCAAGAATTACAATTTCGAGGAGGAAATAAATCCGTGCGATTCGATACGTGAACACAACACGCATTCGGGTTCAACTGCGAACACAAAATAACTTTTTGCATGTTTTCGTCCAGCCTCACTCAGTTTCACATACCTCAATCTTGTTTTTTATTGTATGACATTTCGCTAGGCGTTCGATTTTCTAATATTTTCCAGTGTTTTTACTCTTATTCCTCTTTTTTCCTTAAAAAAAAAAAAAAAAAAAAAAAAAAAGAAAATTTAGAGTTCGAAGGAGATTTAAACGATTTAGCCCTGCTGTTCTTCCCATTCCTCCTTGTGTTCCCTCTTCTCTTCAAATTTTAAAATACAATAAGACTTCCTATAATACGGAAGCTGCGTATATATACAGGGTGGTTGGTAACTGGTGGTACAAGCGGAAAGGGGGTGATTCTACGCGAAAAAAGAAGTCGAAAATATAGAATAAAAATTTTTCGTTTGAGGCTTTGTTTTCGAGAAAATCGACTGAATTTTTGCTCAGTACGCGTGCACTTTATCACGTATCGTTATAACGGATCTCACTGTAGATCATTGTCTCGATTGACGTTATGTTGATAAACACTTCCAATGTGACCGAAGCGTTTTCATACCCATTAACTTACTATCCGACTTTTTTATTCTATATTTTTTTTATTCTATTTTTTTTATTCTTATTTTTTTTTTATTCTATTTTTTCGACTTCTTTTTTCGCGTAGAATCACCCCCTTTCCGCTTGTACCACCAGTTACCAACCATCCTGTATATCCAGAGCACAGTCGGCATTAAATAAAAATTTTATTTTAATATATTAAAATTTAATTATTTTTATTTAATAATAGTCCAATCATACTTGGTACTATACAATCTCTTGTTCGAAACTGTTCTTCTTCTCTAAACCTCTATTTGTCTCTATGTATCTCAAATTTCGTATTGCCATCCTTGCTCTTTTCGAAATTTCAAAATGTTTCCAATAACACCCATAACATATTCACAATACGTTGCTACAAGTGTTCAGATATTAGATCGTCCCAAAACGTTTCTTTCGTTTTATAACGAAATAATAGATGCACAACAGATGCATTGTTCCAACAGAACAAAACGGATCATACATAATTCGATAAAATAATATAAAACAAAAAATGTTGCGCATCTATTATTTCCTTATAAAACGAAAGAAACAATTTTGGGACAACCTAATGTTTAAAAACTGTGTGCATTCTAATAATACCTATTCAAATCTAATATTTTTATTTTTGCTCATGCAGATTCGAAAAGAATAACACGATTAACGCGACCTTTCCCACTTTTTCTCGATTTCCATTCTGAAATAGAAAGTCATTCGTGGGGATGAAAGAGAAGGATTTAACTCGCGAGTAAAGTTTGGACAGTTCTGACTGATACGACTTTGTTCTTATCCAGGTGTCATTGTTATAAAGGCCAGAAAGAGATCAACAGAGCTAACATGATCTTTCTATTTTTTTACTTTTACCTTTATGCTTGGAATAAAAGGACATAGATAAGAGGTTTGTATTGACCATGAACGCATAGCGTAGCATCCGATGAAGCGTAATAGATTTTTAATTTCTCGAATTTAAGTTGCAGTACAGATACTACTGATGTAAACGATTAGTAAACTATAAGTTCGTTTTCTAACTAACCTTTTTCTTATAAGAGATATCTGTTGAACGTTATTAGGAAAATATACATTAAATGTTGGATAATTTAAATATTCCATACGTTTGTCAATAGAATCATGAAACAACGAAGTTAATTAACTTATACAGATGTAGGTAGGTATACTTGGAATTATTCTGTGTACAAGTTTGGTTTTACGACGAAAAGCAATTTGTGTTAAAGATTATTCGAAATATGAATATTCAATAAAACAATTAAGTTATGTTTGTGTGGTATTGCATTGGATAAAGTTTTGAAGATCCAAATAGTTAATTTGTTATAGTACTACGTGACTTCGATATTGTACTCATTTGTATTGTTCACGTCAGTAGCAAAACTGATAAATGGAAAAATTGATTTTCGAAAATAATGAATAAAATATTCCAGTTGAATAATCCCTTCATCAAATTTAAATTAAATCTTGTATTCACAATCAACCATCCACTTCTATATTTATATTTAACAATTTATATTTTATATATTATTTACATTTTATATTTAACAATATCTTATGTTATAATAGTATCAAAATATCATTCTCATTTCTTGAAGCTCCTACGTTTATATCGATCTGCGTTTTAAAAACATTTATTTACGCAAAAAGAAAAAAAATTTGCAGTTTTAAAATTTTTACGCTCGTCTAATACCCGGATAACCATATGGAATATATAGATTGTTCTTAAGTAAATTATAAATAGGAGTTTTAGAAAAGAATTACATGGAGCAAGAGCTTTAATTAATACTAGTTGTTTATTGATATAAAGTGTATGAACAAACAATGAGCGTATAAATAAATTTGAATACTTGAATATTTGAAACGTTTTATGAATGTTATAATCGTACTTTTCACGAATATGGATCTGGAACAATTTTTTCATGTTTTAACAAGAACATGGAAAGATTGTTGGAGGTATTGTAGAAATATAAAAAGAAAGTGCGAAGCCTTAAATATAGAATATGAGGATTAAAACAAGTAATATTACTTAAGGGTTAAATGTTATTAATAGAGTTCATTGAATATGAATTATCAATAGGAATTTTCATTAAATATAATTTAAGAGGTGTTATTTATTAAAAACATACGCAGAAGAAAAAAGATCCGTATGTGAAATTTTAGTATAAATAGTAGTATACAACCACTGAAATCATTTTATTCTTCCTTTAACTCATCCAATAAAAATGTAAATTTCTAAACTGCTGATGTTCATGCGTATATAGGAAATTTAAAGGTGCATAAATATACAGAATGTACAACTAAAATTATACAAAATAAAAAATAAAAATAACATAGATAAAAAAATATAACGAATTTATATAAACATGCCCAATCTAATAATTATACTTTGTCTCGTCGCGCGAATAGCAAAAAGACAGGCAGTAAAGCAAAACTCGGTCAACGGTATAATAATCGTGCAAGTGCTTTCAAGCTTGAACGTGAATCGCAATCCGATTTTCCCTTGCGCGGCCGATTCGCGGAAACGTGAATCGATGCACGCAGCGTGAAGTTTTAATGCTCGAAATATCGCAGCTGTTGATGTCGCGCATTGTACCCGCCGATGAATTATAAAAATCTCCATAAAACATGAAATAGTTAATGCCATTACGTGAAACGCTTTACCGAAGGAATTTATTCGCGTTTCCCTTGTTTTTTTTTATTTCTGCCTCGTGCTCGTTACCGCGTTTTCCATTTTCGTTCTACGCGACCGCGTTATTGTTGTTTGCACTTTTATACACGCAGTCCGCGCTCGTACAAATCGTGTTTCTGTTCCATGAGAATAACCGATTTTAATAATACGTGCTTTTGAAAATGCATGCAATTACTAGATATGTATCGCGGCAGTGTGTAATCGAGGCTAGAGCTCCAGCTTGAAAATCTCCGTTAATTGCGAATAATTGCTACGCATTGTTTACGACGAAACGTTATGTCGGATATTGAAAACGGAATGGTGGCAGAGAGAAGGGAAATTTGTGAAAATTTTGTGTCACGGTTAAGTCATTCCATGAAAAGTTGCTTCTTTATGCAGGTTTTGAATCAAGATCTGTTATTAGACTACGGTTCCAGTGTTCAGAGTATTTATTCGAGTTATTAGACTAGTGTTGAAGAATATGTAGAATGTATACGATATTTGACAATGTACAAAATGTTCGATCTATTTGCCGTAATATCTATAAGGATAACGAATTTGTCTTTAGCTTCCATTTCTTTAATTTTATTCGGCACACGAGCTTTGTACTTCGTATTTAGCTTTAGCTTTATTCATAAAAATCTGAATTTTCATAAATCTTCACAGCCTAGTTAGGTATGTGATTTTGACCTGAATTAGCATTATAGCGACATAATACGTTTATGGAATATTTTTCTTACATAACGAAAAATATCTTTCTGCAAGCTACTATATCTCTTCGTGTGTACTTTCTAAACAAACTGGATCGTTTACGTTCGCGTTCAATTTTTGTTAGTGCCGTGGGTTTTGAGAAAAGTTCGGAAAAATTTCCAGGCTTAAAAGCATTTCTATTGTACAAAGCCAGCCATTGACTTAATTCTTCAGCAAGTAAATTAACGTAAAATAATATTTAAAAATATTGAAAAGAAAGTATATTACATATACTAATTTTATTCTCGAAAGTATAAAAGAGGGTTAATAAATGCGTATAAAGTTTAAACAAAATTTTTTAAAAAGTAGTTTAAAAATTGATTATATAGAATGGGAAAAAAGCATTCTCTGGTTGTATGTAATCCATTAATCAATAATTGGTTGGATAAAATCCACTTAAAAAGGCAAACGTTTGTGTGTCATTTCCTGTAAGGAAATGGAGAATTTCTCTCCATTTTATCTCTTCAAGAGAAGACTTAAGTAAGAGTAGATTAACTTAGAATTAAGATAATGTTCCAGTAAGTCTTAAATAAATAATAGCAATAAAATTTTCTCCTTTTTTTGACATAATGAATTCAAGAATATCTGTAATTATATTCTATGAAAATATAAAAATATTAGCAAAATGTATTTCATATTGATCGTTATATCTTATTCGTAACATAATTTAAAGAAGCATAATTTAAACAAACGAGGGAGATATTTTTATCCGAGAAATAAATTATAAAGCAACAAGATGAAACTCTTCTGTACAAAGTATCTTTTTCCTTGCAGAAATCTCTTGAGTACACATTCGATTGAAACATTTAAATGACTTTCGAATCGAACACTACTGCGCTGCTGTTCGATAGAATATATATGTATATATGTTATGTATCATGTTCGTTGAAGAAACTTCTGCATATTCATACATGATTCCAATACCAGTGATCCAGTAACTTTATTAGCATATATTTTAGAAATTACTCAAAGTGTCTTTTTTTTCTATAACAAAGACGAAAGAACATTCTAAATTTGTATTAATGGTAAGTTTAACAGATCATAATATTTTATGGCTGATTTAGTTATTAATTTCGAAAATCATAAGAAAATATAGAAGCGTGGATTTTTATTAATGTTTAAAACTCGCTATGTTTTTATCTATTTCTTACAATATAGCTATAGTGAATACGAAGAATAGTTGCACATTTATATGTGTTGTAATTAGTTATTTTCATAGTTAGGTATATGTATAAACGTATATCTTTGACAACTGGTCAAAAGTTCGAAACCACTACGTGCTCCATCGAAATCAAAATTTAAGAAATACTTCTTCTTAGATCTCTCGTACCTTAGAAAACTTACTACTTAAATATTGATAATATCTCTAAAGAAATAAATAAATAAATAAAGAGAAAATGACTATTTATGACGGTAGATAATAATAATTTACGAATTGACAACAAAACTAACAGAATGTGCGATATAAATAAAACTGACAATGAGAAATTTTTGCAAATTTTGATTTGCAGTATCATTAGATACCAAAACACACGTACAAATCATTTTTATGGCTGCTATATTTAAAGAGGATGCTGCATTTATCTTCCATTTCGTATCGTAAATTAAATGTGTCACTCGAAGCAACCGATCTCCTTTATTTGTCTCTAAACGTGCGAAAACCTTAAGCACGGTTGACGGCTCGAAAAAGAGAGAGAGAGAAAAAGAGGAAAGCAAACGTATTTTACAACAAGGAGCGATATTTTCCAGGCGTTAATGCGAGGGCGAAGATAAATAATTTGGAAGAATTCACGTATTAACAGAAGCGCGTTGTTTCTTCATAGCAGAAAACTAGAAGAATCAATTATTACTAGACATTTTCTTTTTATTTGCTTTCAGAACGAACTACCGTCCCCATGCTTGGCAGTGCCTTTCCTGGGACCACTTTAGGTGAGTCGGGCGTTGCAGTAATGGAAATTTCTCTATTAAAATTTCAGACAATAAGATTGTTTGCATTCCATCTTCCGCGCTTTGCCATCCCCGGTGTGATTCAAAGCACTCCACTCGCGTTTATTATCGACCGATACAGAGTACTCTTGCATTTTAAAGAGAAATCGATAGGCCGGGAGGGGTGGAGACTGTAAAGAGCTCGATAGCCAAGCAAAAATTCTTTTTCATCCTTCATAGAATGTAGGGAAGTCCATGTTTCGTATCGAGTTAACAAACTTAATCTATGGCGGCCAGTATAGCATTAATTCGCTGATATATCAATATAAAAAGACCTCGTGTCTATTTTACGCGAATCGTAAATAATTTCACATGTTCTTCAGAATTTTACCATACGTACAGTTAGTCACGAAGGTCTATACGTACATCTGTCGAATTTTGTGATGACTTATCATAGAAACAAGAAACGTACTTTGTCAGAAAATTATTTATGCCTGCCTATCAATATAATTATCATTAATATATTTCTAAGAGGAATTAAATAAATTAAAATATTGAACCTGTAAAAATCTTGGGACAGAATTACATCTGAAATTACAAACTTAATTTCTCGAACACCAAGGTGATACACTCACGCAGTACTTAGATCATGCTTATGTAAGTACACGTGGCGTTATGTAAGTACTCTATTTAGAGGGTGGTGCTAGGCCTACAGGAATACATTATTAATATTATATTAATTATAATATATAAATATAATGTATATAATATATTAATTATAATATATATATATATAAATATAATATATAAATAAATATATTGTGTTATATTATATTATATTGCGTTAATATTTTATCAAATATAATTAATATTACATATTATTGTAATATTAAGCTTTTTTTTCTTATCATTTCATGTATATATTAATAGGTGTAATTTCTGTATTTTATATATTTCTACTTCTCTGTTATTTTTGTCGTAATGTCTTCACAAAATTCGTAGAGTTAACGTTTTCATTATAATATTTTATCACTATACACGTATAGTATGTAGGCTTTTGCATCATAATGTTCCGACTGTAAATAGAACTAGAAGGACATTTACTATCTTTCGTGTTTATATTTCTTCTTCGAAACAGATATTTCTAAGCCAATGTTGGAATATCCAAACGCATAAAAGTACGGAGGGAAAGATTGAGATAAAAGCTCGAAGACATCTGAAATGAGAATATAAAAAGTTTTCGTGTCAATTCTACCCGAATAGCAATTTATTTTATATCCGTATGAAAATCTTTCTTCGAACAGAAGCGGAAGACAGTTCCTTACTTTTTTGCTACGTCTGTACCTATTCTTTGTTCGTAAGAGAGATATCTTTAAGTTGACACAGGGATATTCAGAGCAACGGATAGAAATACGCTTGCGAATGTTTGATAAAAGGGAAGTTCACTCTGAAGATAGTTATCGCCTTTCCTCTCTGGAACGTTTGTGCCAGACAGCGGATGATTCGATAAAAGAAACTTCTTACCTTGTGTTATACTTTTCAGTGGTAGACAGATCTAACGTAGATAAGAGGAAAACGTACGAGACTTGTGACATTCCGGAATTTAATTCCAACTTCCTCGGAGATCGACGATTTGATCTAAATCCGAGGCTGAACTTCCCCACACTGTATGTACATACATAAGTAGGTGTATTTGTTCGGTAGTTGGTATCTGGAAGTTCTTCTCATCGGGTCGTGCTTGGCTTAGATACAAATGTATATCAGGTAAAAACAGAACTTTGTTAAATGAAACTTTTGTTTATTAATGCACTTCACCTGTGAGGTGATAAATATCCTATATGTATTTACTGTTGCTCACGAAAGTATTTAAACACGCCTGTAGAAACTTTTAATGAAGAGATCACGTGTGTTATACGAAATATTTCGAAATTTTATTATCACTGTAATGAGATTCGACCATCATGATTATACTCATAAAATTTGAAACAAACCTAAACATGTACATTGAAATTACAAAATATTTAGTAGGAGTATATGTTTCCCAAGCGTCACAAAGGAGATGAAATATTTAATATTCTATTTAATAAGACTAAGTATTCAATGGGGTGATCTTTAACACTAATTATACGTTTAAAGTGACTATTCGTGTTGCATACTAAGTTTTTATCAAATATATGCAGGACGTGACAGAACACGCGGGTCCCATTTTACACATGAAAACAATGAGAAAAGTTCCTAAAAACCTGTTCTATCTGTTTTCGTTTGTGAGATACAATGAATTTTGTTTTGATTTTGTGTTATGTAATTACCTTAACAGAA
Organism: Bombus confusus; assembly: GCA_014737475.1. Lineage (NCBI taxonomy): Eukaryota > Metazoa > Arthropoda > Insecta > Hymenoptera > Apidae > Bombus > Bombus confusus. The sequence continues at coordinate 1,803,606 of JACXIV010000099.1, forward strand.
GATGCTCAAAGTGACCAACTTGCATTTCAAGACAAGCCTGTAAACGTCTTATCGTGAATCCGGTTAAACTCTGCATGATTCCTGGTGTTTCCCAAGTTTGTTGAAAAACTTGTTCCATTCTGAATATTTCAACATTTCTAATAGGTATTCCGTACACAATAGACTTTTTATATCTCGTAAACGGAGACAGATAGAGCATATGTTTTATAAAATTCTTTCATGATTTTCATCGGTATGCATTCAATTCCCGGAGTGGGTGCCACATGTTCTGTTACATCCTGTATTTGCAATAAATGTCTTATAACTGTCGCAAACACTCTCAGACTAATTTTAAATTTTTTCAATGCAATCATGATACCGGCGTCTTATTACAATCCTAATGAAACTTCAAAATATTGTGTATAACACACACAATTATATATACGTAAGTGTTTTCAAGATACTTCCACGAGCCACATAGTACATATGTCAGTGAATAAATAAATTACTGTTTTCCTCTAAAAAACACATAAATAAGTAAAAAAAAAAGCGTTTCTTATCGTTAACGTAATGATGTGTGGGCTAAAAACATCATTGCCCCAAGAACACCTCATATCGCAATATCAGCATTTGCACTTTTCTAGCCTCGTTTTAAAGCGTTGCCTTAAATAACATTTCGCAAGGCTAGTAAAACTCTACCACGGTTGCTAGCCGCTGTCCCAAAACACACACCAAAGACCAATATGAAAACCATCGCGTGACCGCTGGTAAGAGTTCGTCATTCATAAATCATCGAACATTATGTAACTCATATTCATCAGACACGTGGAGCGTACAACTTGTATATCGTTCGTCAAGCACCGAGTTCGTTGAGTTGTTCCAAATGTACATCTGAAAGCCATGTTTTCGATTTTTGTCTTCGTAACCCTAACCCGCTGTATTCGGATCCCGGACTACTTTCCTAGAAAATATCGTCGATTTCTTGCAAGGAATCTTCACCTTTCTCGACCCTAATGCTGCTGGAAAACCGCGGCGTAACAGTAACCTTACATTCAATCATTACTTTTTTAAGTAACTAACATAGTTTCTCGCCATATGCTAACGTCTGTCGTAAGAAGAAGCTAATTTGTGAATTACGCTTTCAGAGAATTTGCATCCGATTTCCTAACGTCATTTTGACGTTGCACCTTTTACTTTATCATCCGTGTTAGAATAATTCTCAGCTATGCTTTCCATTATTCGGGTAAACATGAAAATCGTATGGTGATATGTCTGAATTATAAGATGGATATGCCCATTGCTTCTATTTAAATTTTCGCAAGGGAATCTGCCTACAAGAATCGTAAACAGCACGCATTTCGATATACGACGATATACGATGTTTATAACAAGGAAAGAATGCATGTTTGTATAGACAAGGACTATATAAATCTTTTTGATAAGTTTAAGTTTTTTAAATCGTTTTAAATTTTTAGAGAGAGAGAGAGAGAGAGAGAGAGAGAGAGAGAGAGGGAGAAAAAGGGAGAGAAAGATTAGGGTTGTTTTATAAAATCGTAGATATGTATACGAATATTTTTAATTTTCTTTTTCCTTTTTCTTTTCACTACACGACCTTTTATTCTTATTGCACTGTTTGGTATAAGAAAGTCTTCATGCTGATAAATGTACGTGTAATAGAATTCTTATCTCGGAAAAAATCTTATACCTAAGGTTGAATTGATAGCTAATATCTTCGTAACGACCTTGTAATAATGGTGAATCGGGATACTAGCAGAAGAAAGCTTTCCTTCCTTCCAACGAAATGTTTTTAAACATTTATTCACATAACACGAATTGCATTGTTCATATCTTAGTTTAGTCCGAGTATAACAAAGATTAATTATTATTGTTATAATAATTGTTCTCTTGTCTATAATTTTTATCAGATAATTTTGTACTATATATTGTAATATATTAAATATATTAAAAGCTAATAAAATTTCAATGTTTATTAATGTAAAGAATCAAAAGAGAGTTATGTAATAAAAGGATGAGTAATGCTTTTAATTAATTTGTTAAGCATAAATGAGATAATATTAAGAGGAAAATATAAAATAAATAAAAAATATAAAATAATAAAAGATAAAAAAAGAGAAAATATTTGTAGCAAGAATATCCTGGAAATGAGAAAATTCTTTCCTTTTTCAATTCCCATGGCTTTAGAATCTCTTCTTGTATTTATTTTGTTGTTTTATTATTCGATTTTCAATCGATTTACATCTGCATTATCTCTGATTACGTATTCATTTAATTCCATTAATAGTCTTCTGTGTCCAGAAACATTCAAATTACATCTGTTAAATAAATACCTCGTTGATTAGAAGTACTATTTACATTGTCTCTATAAACGAACATTAATTCTATTGTAGCCCGTGTATAACTTCGATTGGTATGGGATTGAAGCTCTCGAAATTTGCAAACGATGAAGGATGAGAATTCATTGAGCGACTTCGATAACAATGCTCTTCATTGAAGACGACAAATTTGATCATTTTCAATTCTATCGTATTTGCTTTTCTTAAGATATCGAAAATATTTTTCGGGGACTGGTTTGATATATCAGTATAAAAATATGCATTCTGCATAGACTTATATAAAGAGGAGAGTTGCTGAGAAAAATTAATCATCAAACGAAAATAAACAGAAAGCATCCTTCAGTGAAATTTTAAAAAAAATCCGGGAAAGCTGTTAAAATGTTTTTTATGATTATTTTCGGTCTAAAAGCCAAAAACTGGGGTCTTGGATGGATATAAAAATAATTTTTAATTGACTTCTAATCTAACCTAAATGAATTTCAGATTTTGGTGTGATCTTTTGATGAGGCACAGATAGCAACCAACCACGTAGCGTCTCCTCGTCGTCAGGAATAAACTCTGTCCTCGATCAAAATCACCTTCACCTTTGACCTCAGTTGACTATTATGCGGTCCATAGGGGCGTATATATACACATATATGCTATATTAACCAATATTGATATATCAAATGTTTGCCTCTTTTCGTTTGTTGAAACGAAAGAGGAAGTTAGGATATGAAAATTTCAAGTCCGTAATAGATCTAAGATAGACATGCAGTAACAATAAAAACGGAAAAATATTGTTTTCTATTTCTATCTTTTATCAACGATGTCTGTAGTATATTCGTTTATTTATATTATAATATTTTATAAAAAATATCCAAAATGTTTTCTTTGAACGTTCATTGATTCTCCAATTTCTTCTTGGGAAATGTTCTTTTCTATATCACATTTTGTAAAAAGTAAATGGCTCTGCCTTTATCACAAGCACTAATGAGTCTGACGCATATTCTCCCGACTAACCAGGTTTGCGCTTTATAAGCTGCACGTTTTACATGATTCTGTAAAAAGAAGAAATTTTATTTTATTAAATACGGAGAAGTATCTTAACGATTCCTAAATCTTAAAATATGTACTTATAATTTGAAGCGTCAATTTAGTATGTTAACTCCATAAGTTTCGTCATGAACAAAATTTGGCTGTCGCTTATCAAAATTGAAAATGATTCGGAAATGAAAAATGATAAAAAGGAAAGAGATACGAAAAGATCGCACAGAACAGTCCGTTTTTAATTACGTAACATTCATTTATTATAATTTTTGCAAATGTCCCGGAATAATTACGAGGTGAATTATATTTATATGTCTCACCCTGTATAGTACATTATTATAATAATTATCCCATCATATATCTGAAATTATTTTATCAGGTTACATTAAATTACTTTAATTGCGCCTTGAATGATATTTTATTTAAAAGAAAAGCAATTCTAACCTCAGTATCGATCGAGATAAAATTGAATATTAAAATACAGTTTAAATGCGGAGGAAAATCGAATAGCTTCTGATAACCTCACGTCTAAGTCATATCGTAATGTCAGGGAGGAACTCCTTGCTCGGATGCTGCACCGCTATTGGAAAACAATTTTTCGATGCTGTGCAAGAAGCGAAGGTAGAACGCCGATTCGACTAATTATGATGTCAACAACACCGCTTGACGATTAATGCGGAATTTCCTGGCCAATTCAACACTGATTTCTGCTTTCGCTGCGTTTAGTTAAGTATTGCACAAGGCTTTAATTTTCTCGTTACCTTAATTGATTTTCGTCGGACCAGTATCCATAGATAGCGAGTTTAATCTGTTATAATCTGTGTTCTTATCGTGTATCATTAACTCCGCTATGAGAATTATTTTCCACTTTATATATTATTTTTCGTGGTAAATATTTTATTTGTAATTTATTCTGAATTTAAAAATTTTAGCCGATAAACGTTAGATTTTGGTGAAAATTGAGTTCTTCACTTTTTGTGCCTGAATTAATAACAGTTACTATGTTTTATAAATTTGATAAATTGCTTTAGATTACCGAATTTTTATCCGATTTTCCCAGTCAATTTCTTTTATATCTTTCATAAAATAGATTTCAGAATATGGTATTATTACTAGAAAAATTTATGTGTCTCTTTTATGTAGATTTAAGAATATGCCTGTCTGTTCAATAAAAGAAAAATTTCTGAACTTATAAATCTCAATAAATTTACAGAATAACGTAAGCAAAATAGAAATCTAGAAATAAGATAAACTCGATTTAAAGGTAACATATCTGTGATAATAAAAAGTCTGTCCGTTTAGTTGAAGATTAACTTAAACATATCTAGAGTCACAGACTTTTATAGGTTTAAAGAATGACACGAATAAGACAGAAATTTGAAAACGAACAGATAAATGTTATATTTTTAAAGATAACACAATTGTAATAATACGTAAAATCCGGTTCTAATAAAACAATGATGCAAACATTTCCGGAATTATATATTTCTATGAAATTAAAATACAACACGTTGAACAAAATCGAAATTTAGAAACAAATCGGTAAATTAGATTTAGAAGTAGCTTAATGGCGATAGTATAAAGCGTAGCCTTTGTGAAGGTTAAAATAGTAATTAGTAGTTTTGTTAAGGAAACTAGTATCTTTAATTGTTCAAAAGTTCATAGTCGGCGGCTGTTGGAATATATTGTGTAATGGATGGTAAGATTCCTTGCGAACCTCAAGTTCGCCACCCCTTTCCGTTTTCTACCAAATTACCGAATTCCTGCTACTGTTCATTTACCCTTCTAACTTCCTACAAGATCCTGCAACTTTCCAGTAACATTTCACGCGTTAATACCAGTTTTAAGATGCTTTTTGAGTTCTCACGGCACGCGTGTAATTGTGACTTTAATAAATTTTACCGAATCTCCTTTAACCTCTTAGGTATGGCGAAATTTTGCGCGAGGCTGTTTCTCTGTACAGCAGAGTTTGATGCGAATTACACGTAAACGATACAACACTGCAATGTCTGACAGATAATTCTGTTCCCTACACGAGCACATTGGAATGAAGTTTTTGATAGCTAAATCATAAGTTTTCTTAAAGATATGATGCATATACTTTAACTTTAATAATTAATAATACAATTGAGTGTGATATATTTCAAAGCATGGTACGACACATAGACCCATGTCACAATTTACACACTCATAGCGTGATAGTGTTTTTTAAATTGCTCTTCGTTTTCTATTTTGAAGCGACATTTTGAGGTTGAAGATTCTAAAAAATTATAAAGATACGGATCGGCATGTTAAAAAGAGCATCTAATAATGGTATATTTATATTAATGAAAAGCAATAATTGATACCTGACACTGGCGTATCAAAAACAGACTATATATTCTGTCTGTATATCGTTAACACTGTTATAAAATATGTGTTGTGAGGGCAAAAAAGTCTGAAGCAAGACAAATGAAAAAGATCATTCAGTTCAAACGGTGAACGTATAAGTCACTAGAGTGAGCCATTATAGTGGCTCGTCGTAATATATGATGACATCCGCGAAAGCCATATACTATATATGCTATAGTGGCGCATAGTGCCTAAGAGGTTAATTTCCTGTATCTTTTTTAAATTACCACTAAGTTATATCGCCCTTTCAGCTTCGACTCTGCTTAAATACTCAGAGTAATTCGTTCAATAATGAACAGCATCGTGAAGTATCTCTTCTTAAATATAGGGATGTTCTATTATACTCAATTAGTGAGTGGGGAGTATTACGGACATATTATGCAACGTTAATTTTTTTTATACAATAAAGATATTTCGTTGCATCGAGCTATGAAAAATAAAAATAAATAAATAAATAGATAAATAAATAAACAGATGAATATATTACCCAATTATTAAATTTTCACATAATAACAATAACTTAGTGTATTAAATGATACATTGATACATTTTTCAGTACGTAATACTTGTTTAAAAAAGTCATTCATCACAAAATTCATATAGCACCTTCAAACATTCTAACTTAAGATTATAATATTTTTGTAAAATAACTTTTCTGGAGAGTGGGGGAGCGGGAGATTCGCCACTTATTACTTAGCGTGAAACTCAATCCGGTCGAAATAGCTCGGGCATGAAATACCCACATTTACAGTTTAAGTGTTAATAGTTTAAAATATTAAATCGAGGGAAAAAAGTTATTATTTACTGTTAACTATTTTACAACAAGTATGAAGAATAAATTGAATAACAGAATGAAGAATAATGTGCCTCAATTATTCAGTTTTTACACCATAACAATAGTTCATTATATTGAAGTACGAAGAATAATTTCAAATAATGGGTAGATTACGGAGTTATTAAATTAGATCTAAGCCTTTCTGCTACGAAAATTTTAATATTGTATAACGACTTACGAAAGTATTTGAACCTTTGTCCGATCTTAAAACTTCGTTAGCATAGACATAGGTATCATGATGATATTGATAAAATTTGGAACTATATTGGTAGAATCTGAGAATTGTACGTAAAAGTTACAAAATTATTTATTGTAAGCGGATATCCCATAAAGATTACCAAAATATTTGAACAGTCAATTACTTATTATATTAGTAAGTCACGGTATTTAGCGAGATCATACATGGTATTGTCATATACGTACTAAATTTTTACTAAACGTATATTTGCAATAAATCCTCTATGCACATTTTCGGATCAGTTTCATATTTTGCCAGTTTACCAATTTACCAGTTGCGGTAGTCGTATCTCGTTTCAACGTTAATAAAATATCAAAAGGTTTTCTATAACGCACGTAATACATATGTATATTCATAAATATTTTCTATGATGAATATTCGAATACGTTAGTTAGAACGACGTTTTATGTGAAAAGTTGTTTTATCGAAAAATTGATTGATATTGGTCTGAATTGGATGGTATTAAATCGGTAGAAGGTGAGGCTTGATTAAGAAATAAAATATATTGTTAAAGAGGCGATTGAATAGCATTGAATTTAATTTATGGATTATTGAAATGTTAGTTGGTTGTTTGAGAAAGTAGTAGTAGTAGAAGTAAGGATTGAGAAGTACAATTACACTAAAGTTCAATCAGTCTCTGTAATTTAATGGGAGGAAATGAAATATTTGTCATCTTTACCAAAATACGATTTTACTTTTTCTTAAATTATTATTAACTGTTTATTACCTTGTTTCTGTGGAAGATATATGTATGTACCATATTTACACTCTTAAATATTAAAATATTTCCATGATAGCATTGTGTACTGAATTTAAAATCACAAAAAGTGTAAGATATGTTGTTCACGTACGGCTTTCATATCAAGAAATAGTTTATGTATTTCGATATCTTTCGTGACATTATTATAATTTAATACAACACTGCTACGTATTATCTAAAATATACTATCACGGTAATATGTATAACGATAAATTTAATGTGGGAATGTTAATTCTTACGTTACTCCGAAATATGTGGTGTATTTGAATACGTTTCACATAAAGTCCGACGCAAGTTTAAAGACCACGTACATTCTATTACGAAGTCTAAGTATGTCACCTATGCGGTCCGGAAAATGTTCAAATGGAATTCCAGAATAATTCCATAGCTTTCTAATTCGAAATACTTTTTACTTTAATATTCGTTTGAACATCTAGGTTCAAATATCTCCTGGGTTTTCCTTTTCATTTAATAGTCAATTTGATGACGTTATTGAAAAAACGGTGAAACGACGAACGAAACCAATTGACTGGTTGATGAAACCAGCAGATGTATGTTACGGAACAATTATTGAATAAAAATACGAAACATTTTTCGGTTTCACGGCGAGGTAAAATTGTGATATTTTTTTTTTGAGAATTATTGGAAACAATTAAAATTTTTTAATTTTAAAACTTTAACTGAGACATACACAATTACATTTTTATTGGTTTGTTATTTACAGTAAGAATTAATAAATTTTATATTTAAAAAGTTACTATTTTATATATAAAATAATACTTGATATAACCGCTTTAACTTTTGATATAAGATTTGATGTAAGAATTTTTATGCATTTCAAAATATGCATTTTCTCATGCGTTTGTCGTTTTGAATTTGGAAGAATATAAATACAGAAATTATTAATAAAATAAAATGATGCGTATTTTATATTAACTAAAATTTAATTTTCATTATAAATTAAAAATTCATTATAAATTATAATTCCTTAATACGTATCTCTTGTTGATTCTTCAAACTGGTATCAGAAATAAGACTTTTATCTGTTAAATTTATTATTTTATGTGACATAGTTGCTTGGTTTTTTTGTATAGGCGTCTTTACAGATCTTAGAACTTTTTCATATTAAGTCGAAAAATTTTCTAGGAGAGAAGTCTATAAAATAAAACGGGGAATGAATAAATTATGTTGGAAGTCTTAGTTTCAGTCCCTCAATATTAGCTACGTTTGAATTGTGATAATTATGATTACTAAACAATTTTGTTCCTTTTTTATTTACGAAATAAGTAAAAATTTTACGATAATTCAACCATATTTCGTTTATCCTGGATTCGGTAATATTTTACAAGTATATAGTTACATTGGCGATGTAAAAAATTGTTTTGAGGACAAATTGATTTGGAGAACGATGAACATTGTTATTGAATTTTTTAAAAAATGAGCCTATAGGTATATCTTTAATTACGCCAACCGATATATTTTTTTATTTCCTATACAAAAATTAAAATACTTGTGTCTGAAAATGATTAACCTAAAAGATATTATTTTAACTTTAATTTTAACTTTTTTGCAGAACTTATCGCATGAAAGATTAGAATGACATAAATATTAATGTATTCAGGAATCAATGGAATACTTTGTATACTCGTATTTACTGTACTTACTCTTCAAAAAGCTTCCTGCTTATTTATTAAATTCGTCTCTTTAAATTTTTACAGTTTTCAATGTACCTACTATTCAGTGCAATTATTATTTAAATCACAAAGACGACGTGTATTCATTGTTAATCAAAATTTAATTACAGTGAGCCACCGTAGTAAGAATTAATAATTAATGCTTTTTAATGATGTACATTCTGCAATGTTTATTAATAGAATAAAATTAAATTAATAGAATAAAGAAATATATAGCGTAATAATCGAGCGTTTTCTCGATATTATGTTGTTAATTAAAAAATAACAGTCCATTATAATACCAGTAAAAATATATGTAAACCGTCGAATTCAATAATCGCAAAGATACGAATATGTCTGTCTAATTACAGTTCTTCGATATTTCTCATTCAACGTTTAAATTAGAATTAGATTCATGTCGTGAATGTCGAAGAACTACAGTGAAATACTTTCTAGGAACTTTCATAATGTAACATTGTTGGTCTCAATCTGCGAATTGAATTAGCGTTAGGAAATTCATCATTACGAGATCAAAAGCAAGTGTGCAAATCGTGACCTAGTTATCGGGAACGATCTAAAAACTGTCTGTCGTCTGTCTCTGTAGCTGTTATTGATCAGTTCTCATAAGTCAATTAGAACCTGAGTGTGAAGCTTACGAATCCTTAATGAAATGATGATCTGCGTCCGTCATTTCCAACGTTTATCAATTATACTGTGTAGTAGTTAATTGATTTACTAAAGCAAATGGGTCAGAGTCAGAGTCTTTCATTCTTTGCTAAGAACGTTGAAAATATAATATGTTTAATTATCATCCGTATAAGAAATTTTTACATAAAATCTGCACAAAGTCCAATGTTGTGCGTTCAACTTTTCTTCTCTATGTGAAAAACTTCACAATTGAACAAATAAGAAATCAATGAAAATTTTTGTTATCGTTGAACATTCAGCGACAGAATTCTAACTTTGCATAAAATCCGAAATTGCGTTTAATTTCTTTGAATATTCAATATATTATAATTTTATAATATTCGATATAAATCAGAAATAAAAACTATTAATTCTAATTGAAGAAGAAAAAGGAAGTATTCAGGATAAATTAAAATGGTATTTAAATACATAGATAGCACGTGCATATATTAGTTCATCAATAACAGGAAAGATTTTACCGATATTGAATATTTCATTGTGCAATTAAAATAATAATTTTTCAACTTAATATCAAGCCTATCTGCAAACATTCGATATCGATTACGTATGCAGTTATTGATTATTTTTACATTGAACGTGCAACCGTGTTTCATATGGTGATGGAGTATCTGAAGATTCTCAACACGTTCTACCAGTAAAATCAATAATTCTAGCTTAGCTTGTAAAAAAGAGAAAAACTATTGAGACATCAAAGTGATATTATTTTAAAAACTAGGTCAAATGTGATGTATGTCCATTTAATGTGATTTTATCGTCTATCTGTTTCTATATCATATAAATGTTGAATTTGTGTCTTAATAGAATAATATAAATAAAAGGAGAGGATACAAATTTTATGGATAAAAATAATAGTAATAAATTATTATTTGCTCTACTTGTTATATGCCGTTATAAATTATTTATCATATGATGTAAGCCAATTTTTAATATGATAAATAAGATACTATTTAATAAAAGGATGAAGACGTTACACAGGAAATAAATGGTCTTTTTAAAGATAAATCTTAAAGATAAATCTTAAAGATAAATTTTAAAGATAATATGAATGATTGAAAGTAAATAAATAAATATAGTATTGTTGTATCTACTATTGTTATATTGTTACGCTGAAAAGGTAACTGCATATTGCATACAAAATTTTCAACAACGACTTTACTAAACTTTACAGGTAATATAGTCGCAGTTAAAGTAGGCAATAACATTCTGATAAATGATTCCATTTATTGTGTGCATCTAGAATTATTCTAAATTAGAATTTGAACTGTTAGATTACAACTACCCTAAATTAGAATTTGAACTATTGAATTGGAACAATTCCAAAGAATGTATTCTGTTAAATATTTAGAAATTACCTCTTTCTGTAGCAAGTAGATGCTTTAAACGAGTTTCTGTTTTTAAAGATTATTGGACGTTTTTCAAGATTAAATTCCTTTTTTCTCTATTTCTAAATACTAATTTTTCTATTCGCTACTTTAGCTCTAAGTCTATGATTTTTAAATAAAAAGATAAGTATATGTAAATTTTATACAATCGAGTATAAACCCTCGAAGTTTGTAATAATTCAAGGATAGAAATTTTCGTAATATTCGTTCGTACTGACAAAAAGATTAGATTTTCTATATACTTCCGAATGAGACCTAAATTTTCATAAACGTATCTTCTAAGCTATTTATTTTCGTGCCGCAAAACAGGCGTTTGTTCAATATTCGATCGAATTTGCCCCGAATCTTTTTCAACAACTAAACTTTCGCATGAAACTTCGCTTTTCATACCGATATCACTTATGTATAACATTACTGAAGAAAGTAAGTTTTAAAACTTCACGCGTTCGAGACTGTGATCATGTAATACTGTCTTTCTTTTTTACAGGATTTACCATGACTCCGGGAAAACTTTTTAAATTTCAATACGTAGAGAACAGAAGTATAAGAGGTAGAGTTATCTGATGAATAAAGGAAGAATATTAGATTATTAAATAATTTATTTAATATATACGTATAATAGAATCGCGAGTATTTTATGATGCTATTTTTGTTCTATTTCGAGTTTGGAATTTCCACTGTCATTATATAATGTGTAAACCAATTCAAAAGATCATGTAAATTGTATTTATATTATGATGCTTCTGTTATAATATTGATACATTATTTTCTCGAGGCAACGCTGAAACGAAAAGTGTCGAAATAGTTTCAGATGAAAACTTTACGTGAAAAAATAAATTGGGGCCTGAGAGTAAATCTTTTTATTTTTTTCTTTCCCTTTAAAAAAATCGAGGTAGCTTGGAGATTCATAAAATATGCGTGGATTTAACAAACGTATAACTATTCAATGCATTTTTCCATATGCTATCCGCTTCAAGTAACATGTAAATTAATTGAATTCCTTAAGATGTTGAAAGCTTTCTTATTGCATACTGTCGATTACCATAAACAATGAATATATTCGTATATACGTATACATATATATATATGTAACTTGCTTACAACACTTCCTTAATTTATGATGTACCTAAACGAATCCTCGAATTCGAGAACAACACTGACCTACAAATCGCTCGAATTCGTCCCTCCACTCCATCGATCTACACATTGACCTAAACGACCTGACAATTTCTCTGATGATGCCGACAGAAGCTTTGGAGGATGGGTTCCCGAAGGAGCTGTTCCAGCGGAAGTCGAGCGAATGCTGGCGTTCTGAAGGAACGAGCCAGCATGTCGTTCATGCTGGTGGTCATGTTCTTCGCCGTGTTCGGTTTGATCGTCTTTACGGAGATATTCCTGATCGACGAGAGGCGTGGCGTGGGCGTAGGAGGTACCGGGGCCCTAGGAGGTCACAGGAGTGGACATCGATTGCCGGCTGCGCCCGATCGTCCGGATTACGGGGAAATCGGAGTAAGTACGCAATTAGGACCATCTGTATCCACTTGATTAAACTTTGCCATTGCTCAATATGAGTCTCATACTCTACAGGGTGTTTCGGAAAGTTGGCTACAAAGTTGGAAGCAAGGAAAAAGGTCGTAGCGAACGTGGATGCAAATGTCATTAGTTTTGGAGTTATATGACGTTTCGCAAAAGGAAAATATTACGCATTGGGCTGTTGGAACAATTTGGTCTGTTAATTAGTTTTGTATTTAGAAAGTTTTGTATTTATCAAGGTAATTTCGGGCCTTATGTAGCGACGAAAAGCAGACTGAAAGTATCGAACTTTGGCTGGGATGTTGAATTCCATTCATTTTCATCACATACACACTGATTCTAATCGTTTTAATTACGAGGAATTGAGTGCTTAAAGTATTTGAAGAAACTCGTCGCTGAAAGGAATAATAAGTTTCTTGAAGAGGCAGCGTAGAAAGAAACAAGAAATTCATTGTATTATTTAATAGAGTATCCAATTTCTCTAGGAATTTTATTTCGCAGCAACGTTTTCCAACAAGCCAATACTCGGATATACTATGTGGTAAGAAAATGACGATCGGTTATAATATAATTCTTCATACGGTGACATTGCTAATAACCCCTTTTTGGAATGCTATTTATCGACACTTGACGTTGGAATTTTCGACGATCCCTCGCAAAGCTATTTCTTTTAAGCTAAGCTCGAAAGGAATGATTTCCATCTTCTGCAGCCTCGAAAGTTATCATTCCTTAATAATCCAATCTCTCTTAGTCGCTTATACATGCCGTTGAACGTATTATTTATTCGTTAGCTGCCTACAGTTCGCGAAGGATTTTTCATGCAGTAGAGTCTCTTGTAATGTTGCAGGCTCGTAGTTGAAAGCGTCTTATAACTGCGGAACTAACGATGTTTCGACTCGTGTTTGTTAAGACGACTTTGCCTGCCTATTTCAAAGCGTACTACTTACATGCTCCTGAAATTTGATACCAACTTTCGGAAACACCCTGTACGTTTAACAGCTGCACCGTTGAAATAAATGTCGGGAGAAAATTGGTTCGGTCGTTTCGGACCTGGTACGCGAGCAAGTCCTCGCGATTAATCGAGCCACGATTCGTTTAACGAATTATTTACTATCGTTCGATGGACCGTTTCCCCCAATCAACGCTATTTATTTCTGTTTTGTTAACCGCTTTATTCGTCGTTAGTCGTATGCAAATATTGATCGGATAATGGAGTAAAGGGTAGTATTCCTACCAAAGGGAAGAAAAAACGGAAAATAGTTTTCACCCTTATTTGATCACCGATCGTGGTGGCACAACCGTTTCAGACGATTCGAATATGTATTTAATAGCTACTGTGTCGGGACCACCGGCAAACAGCGGTGATTTCGGCGCAGAATGTCCGATAGAATAAATAAGCGTCACATGGGATAAACATATTGATTTTCTGATTTAACGATGATTCGGTTTGATGGCTATGAGAGAGTGTTTTAACAGTTGAAAGGGAACGAAGTTGAAGAGGAGACGACCTCTTAGGTTCGAAGATAGAAATCTTATAGAATAAACCTATGAAGTTTTGTGAAGTATCAAAGATGTAGTAATGACAATCGATATCTTTGAATTTTCAAGATGAAAAGGTTACGTATTCGATCCTAAGATTAAATGTATAATGATACGAATTTGATTGACACTGTAGTAAATTAAAAAATCAGGTTTCCGCAGGAAATAGAAAATTTTAATTTTCGTACTTCTTCTTTGTAGTTTTCTCATAACCGGCATAAGTTACGATATTTGAATAATAAGTTTATAGAGGAACAAGATTTAAGGGAAATAATTTTCTCAGAAAGTTCGCCACCAAATTCCTGTCATTTCAAATGATGATTAAGTAGTAAATGGTAAATGGCTGTCATTTACATTTATTATAAAATTTATTTTATTTCATCTTTTAGAACATTTCATCTTGAATAGACCATTGATTCATTAACTGAATGTGTTCATTAAGTGTGCTATTTATGTGCGTTTAGAATCAGTTTGAAATGTGTTATACTAAATGCTTTAATAAAAATAATTAAGAAATAACAATAATAGACAATGCAACAAATATTTACTTAAGTTAACTCTTTATCGATATGTTCAAGGGCTTATACTATTTTATTTTCATCACACCTCAATAATCGATAAATAATCAATATAATAGAGTTTTTTGCGAGTTCTCGGGAATAGTAACAATGAGTTGATTTACGCTAAATATTTGTTTGCTTTCGATGTATATGTATAGTCCAATAATAATTTTGTTTAGTAAAACGTACATACGGTTATACTAAAAGGTGGTGAAATGGATACTAAATCACAAGATTGATGGTAGAAAAAATCAAAAATTCATGCAAATGCGTTTGCTTCTCTAAATTTTCAATAAAATTTGGATGACAAATTGTTTCCAATCGATCAGCACATTTTTTCATTGACTGCTCAAACGCTCCAAATAAACGTGTATCCATTTATTGTGATTACATTCGATAATTCATATTTTTCAGCGGTTATTCAATAAAAGTTTCCTATCTGCGCGTGATATATCGTACGCAGTGAACTACGATCACAAAGAACTTTTTTTTCGACGCGGTAATTTGCATACTTCGTCGATTAACTGTGAATCTAAGTGAAACAAACGCTGCCAGTCAATTTAACAAATTAAAAGTTCGTTAAGTTCTTGGTTGTTTTCTCTCGGAATGAATTCCAGTGTTTCGTCGTTACGATCGAAGTGATTTAAGAGATGATTTATTGCATTAACTGGTCGTGTTCATTGATTCGGCACCGAGATTAAGATTGCGATATTGAAACGTGATGAATGATGTACGATGTCAGTTTGTTGTAACGAGCGTGCATATCGAAATTATAGTTCTGTGTATACACGTGACGCTGCACCAACGTTTACGGTACTTGTTAGTTGGATAACGATAATGTCAGAATCGCTGACAACATACAGGCATATGTGCAACGTGTCTTGTAAAAAACGATACCGTACTGAGATGTGTAAAAAATTGATAACGCGAATTGCTTATCGCGATTTTTATTCATAGTTTACGAATATGGTTTATGTAGAAGGGGAAGTACACTTGTTAAGGTAAAAACAAATAAACTTCAATGCACCGTTCGTACACGATAACGCTACTGATATGTACACAGTTGAGCTTATTAATTACAGTAGAAAAGAATAAAGAAATAAAATAAAATTTAAGAATAAAATAGTAATCGCATGAACAAAAATGTTATTTGATTTTAGAATTAATAAGAAAGATTAGTTGCGATATTAAAATAATATTTTGGTATTAGAAGCATGTTAATTTTAATCGAATGTTATAATTTTCTAATAAAAGCTCAAAGTAATTTTACATCGAAGGTAGATTATCTCTATCTCATCGCAGATCTAACAAATGTGTTTATTTTACAATTACAACTAATTAAACAGAACTACGGAGTTCGTTATATTTTTTGAACAAAATATTGTAGTGCACTCGTAGAAAAGTCAATTTACAGAGATCCTGATTGCGAAGTTTACAGTTCAGCATTTTTGAAATGAAAGATATTCGCGAGATATTATCGTAATATAAATATAAATTTATAAACATATGTTACATAGAATAATTTTATAGAAAACATATATAATAATTTTAAGAGTTGTTTGAGGGTCGGTTGGGAAAGATAATACTTTTCATTAATTCATTTATTTAAATCTACTGTTTTAACATTTTTATCAATTTTATCTACAGTACAGGTTCATCTAAATGTTCGGAAATGATATCGTTTACTCGTATCACGCAACTTTCGTGGGATCTTTTGAGTTAGATTTATAGATTGAAAAATCAATCCGAAAGACAGGAAACTAAGAATTTCATTATTTGAGTTTTTCACAGTACTAATCATCTTCGATTATAACAAAATCAATATTGTATTTTATCACAGACATCGTATGATACTACGTAATCGATGATATATCATTGAAATAAAATAAACACGACAGTAGCAGCCACTTTGCAACGCAATCGACTGAATAAATTTTAATTTCCTCGAAAAGCGCTCTCTATCTCGGCTCATTCGATCTTTTGAAAGGACAAAGCGAGAAGGATGAGCGAAAGCGTATTGGGGGTCGTAGGTGAACTCGAGGTTCTCCTCTCCATCGAGTCCGGAAACCATTTTAATCTCTGCTATAAAGTTCGCAATCATCGCGAATAAAAGGGCGCAGATTATGACCTAAAATCGTGCTTTGGTGTTCGCGGCTTACCCTCGGGGAAATTAAAACGTCTCAATGGCCGTCGGCAATCCGTGACAACCGAGTTACTCCTTCTGACCGTCATAACTTTCTTCCGTCTCCATCTCCTTTTCTTCTTACTTCTTGGTCTACTCCTTCTTCTTCCAAGGTAGTAATAAGCAAGAGATATCGGGCGAGTTCGGTGAATGAGTGGGTTTTCCATTGGAGAACTCCTACGTTGCTCGCGGGGTCGATAATCCTCAAACGTTTCCGGATGGAGGCAAAAGGGAACTGGCAAAAGACTTTCGAACTAATGGCAAGGGCTCAACTTTATACTCGGTCGCTCTTTGTTCGTACAAAGCGGAAGAAAAGTGGAGACGAAAAACTTTGCCATCCTGAACCATCGATTTCTTCCCCTGTCACTGCTTTCCGCTGCTACTCACGCTCCTATTTTTATTCCTCCCTTTTATTTCGTGCTCTTCTACCTCTTCCCCTTTAACGTAGCACACGCCTCACGCGTCTCCTAACCTGACTCCAGCTGTTTTATATGCTCTTTCGCTTCTCTCTTTCATCCGGTATAACCGTATCGGACAATGATTCACGGTGGAGCGAAAGAGTCGAATAAGAACCAGTTCGCGTGGCATTGATATAGCCGCTACTTAAAACGAATATCGATTGCAGCCTGCTTTTCCCCTGTGTTTCGAGTTTCCGTGCTAGCGACGCGTCGGGGTGAAGGACGCGCTCGTCAAAAATTCTGATGCCACCCAGATAATATACGTATACGCGATTACCCATGCAGTAACGCCCACGGGATACGATATGCCATTTAAGAATGGGAAGAAATGGAAAACATACCGTGGGATAAAGTGAAATGATACGGGTAAAATGAAGATTCCAAGATTAATTCTATGCATTTTTATAGATACAATAGCGATACGTATATAGAGAGTGTAATTGTATCTGTTTTAATTTATCAGGTTTCGAACTTTGTGGTAATTGTAAAATTGAATTTCGCTATAATTTTGTAAAGAATGAAAATCAAGCTTGATCAATAAATGGCGTATTTACATGAATTCAGAAAATTTGAAATGCAAAAATACACAAAATGTACGTAATAGGCAAAAAGTGTATAAGATATTCAAAGTAGAGTACTCGTTATAATACTTAGCAAGTGACATTGATTAATCTCTGCTCAAGTTCCATTTCTTCTACTGTGGCGAAAGCTTTGCTTAAGTATCCAATCTATCGATCGGTATAGACCAAAGTATGGAATTCTGTTTGAAAAAGAGCTGTAATTGCACATAGAAATGCATCCAATTAATTCTAGAATATATTTCATTCCACAGTTTTGATTGATTGAACATTTTATTGACACCTTCGACGATTTGACAAAAAACTATTTTGAACAAAAATCTTAATAACCTTTTATGTTACACCATGTGGTCGATTCAATATTAACTAATTTTTGTTCAGAACATTTTTTTGTTAGATTGTTGGGATTATTTAAAAAATCGTGACAAACGTTACCCAGCGTATTCTCTGCGCTATTTCGTTTTATCTTATGAAATTTCTATTTCGTTTTAAAAATATATTCTGTTATAATCATGCAAGACGCTCTGTATCACTGTACATAAATGGTTAAGATTATCTAGAAGGAATTTTAGTGACATAAAGTTCGGCTCAAATATCTGAACAAGTTTTATAGTACGTTGTTGATAATATACATACATTCCATACATCATAAGTATTAGGGTATTTATTGGTATTTGGTATAAATCTTTTCAGTGCTTTTATTGTTTAATTATTTTGTTAATTTATGGTATTAAATATATTATTTCATTCTCATCATGTGTTTTATAACGTAAACTATTATTAAAGTAATGAATTGTTAAATAATGAACTTTCTTCTTCCTTTTAGAATTGGCAATGTATGTAAGTGCACACATATATATTTATATCGTACGATGTATCAAATTTGTTTTAATATAATAAGATCATGAAAAGTATAAGAAATAATTATTACGTAGAAAAGAACGAGAATTTACGCTACTTGAAGGTTAATGTTTTAATTTTTTTATGCAGATAATATTTATGTATAAAGTTATATTGATTATTTATATATGTTTATAGAACATTGTATGTGTTATATTTATGTGTTACGTAAAATAATTGCAAAACATGAAAATTAAAATTCGTTACTGTAATAGAAATATTCTTTTAATATATACTCTCGTGACATAATTTACGCACCTGCAATAGGCTTTGCATGCTGTTTTAATCAGAAATCTCAAAATATTTATAGATGTTGAGCATTCTTCAGAAAGAAACGTAGTTAACTCAACCGATAAAAAGATATAAACGCATAGATAAAAATATCAGATGAATTTCTACTTTTATTCGCCGTACAGCAAAAGTGAATCTATTTTAAATAAATATTCTTTCGAAAAAGTTAAAAAAGAAGTTTTAAAAACTTCTATTTATAACACTGCAATATTTATTTATTTATATCTTTATTTAAGTTTTACAAATTTTTACACCGTCCACTTTAAATGATGAGAAATGTTTTAATTAAAATATTTTTATTCACATCTACGGGTTTATATTTTCATAAAGTTTTGCCTGCGTTCGCGCTTTTAATAAAACGAAATGAAATAAACATTGCGATACATTTTAAAAAATATACACAGAGAGAAATATTTTTCTTGTTAGGATTCCGACAATAAAGATAAAAAATTCTAAATGGTACTAGTAGGCTAGCATGTGCTAGATAAAATACCAGTGCAAGAGATAGATAAACTAAAATACGATTCATAGATCCGCCTATATTTCGTACTAGTTAATTGGTATTTAGTTTCACATTGATTGCGCGTAATGATATTTTAATTTTATTTCACCTCCCATTTGTAACTGCTTATCGAGAATGCAATTCAAATAGGAGATTACAAAAATAAAGTCGAATCAATTCTTTCTGAATATCTTAAATTAAAATTTAATTTTAATTTAATAAATTTTAATAAATATTTCTAGGATGTTGTTATGTAACCCGGAGAATGTATTTCCACATCGTTCCACTTGCAGCCGGCAATTAAAATTCCCAATTATTTGATTTATTGATATTACTCAGTTTTCAGAGTAAATATTTGTCACGCGAGATATTAAGGCAAAATTACTTCTTAAAAATTAGTATATTACTTTTTGATCGTAATTTATAATAACTTCCATATATAAGATTTAAAAAAGAACGAAAAAAAGATAATAAATGAAATATGATAAAATGAAATTCCTTAATTTTATAATTATTATTTTATACTATTTTTCAAAAATTAATGTCTCACCTTTTCATGATAATTTATAGTAACTCAAATATAAATTGATCCATAAAATAATCGAAGAACTCGTATCAAAAATGGCTCTTGCTAAATTTTTCGCCTTTTTATATACTAATGCACTATACCTGTTAAGAACAAATTATTATAAAAAGTGATCCATGTCCTGGCTTACAATCGAAGGAAAATTGAACTGTTCTATAAAAGTTCTAATTCCACAAGTTCGTGATTTAATTAAACTAAACACAGTTCTTTCGTAATATCATTATAAACATATCTACAGCAATTGTGTAATGTAATAAATATTCTGTTGGAAAGAAGTTGACACGTACTGAACTGAATTTCGAGATGCTACAGGATTCTTTCATTTTCATACAGAAATACACAAGACTAACTTGAGACTAACTAACTTGAACAAGAGTCATTTTATGATCCCTCTGTGGAAACAAATAAAGGAAACAAATTAAATGAAAATTTGTTTAAGCAATAACAAACGATACTATGAGAATTCAGTGATTTAATGATTAAAGATATTTAACGATAGGCAAATTATAATACGAACAATTTGTACAGAAAAAATTCGTATTTTCTTATATTTTATTTTATACTATTCACTACATTTTTTTATACTATTTATGTAATGGTACCAATGAGTTACGCGTATCGTGAATATTTACAAACTGCAATATTAGTCACAACCAATCGAGGAGCATTTTCAAAAATCGATCTCGACTAAATTTGTTTCCTTAGAACGTTCTCATTGCAGAATATAAATCTTTTTGATTATACCCCGCTTTAGCCATTCTCGCGCCATTATTTGCTTCCTGTCTTCCCACTGTTCCTTTTTTCTCGAAGCGCCGTTTCTGCATTTCCTGGTTTCGGAACGTCTGAAAAAGCAACATCGAGTTTAGGGACTAAATTGGTCTCAGATGATTTCCGAGATGGAAAAGTGGCTTCGTCCAACAGGAAATAACTTTTATAGGAATGGTACACGTGATTCCGTTGAACTGTAATGTAAAGCTGTTCAGAACTAACGGGAATTTTATTGAGTCGTAATAAATACCGGCGCGATTCGTTCGATCAGATATTTAATTTCGTTCCGCGTCCTTTCCATCGTTAAAATTTAAATGAAAATGTATTGATTTCGTTGGCGTCTCCGTGATAAAGTGCTTTAATTAGCAATAAACTATGAAGTTATCGAAATGGTTGAGCAATAATAAGACTACACGAAGCTTTGCTGTATTTAACCATTTATATAAAATTTTACTATAGTCTAAAGACGCGATAACATTACTATTTTAGAGTTCATAGAACTTACGCAACGTACTGTTTAAGTTTCTATAATTTTAGCTGTGCTTCATCGATGCATGAATTTTGTTGTTGAAGTCAGGAATAAGGTTCATATAAACATTTAAGTTGCCAAATTTTCCTGCAGTAAAATTTTATAGTAATAAATCTAGTAATAATTCTATTATTAGAGTAATAATAATTGAGTAATAATAATTCTAATTGCTTATTTTATTAGCTCTTGTGATGATTAAGCGTCTATATAAAATCTTCTTCCAAGACTCTCTTTTCATTAACCTGTTAGGCTTGTGAGAAGTTACCAATGTGACAATTATTTTTAACATATCTAAAATTCGAACTTGCACCATCACGACTACTTATAAATCTTGTAACTTTTGAAAAAAATTCTATAGAATCAGGTATCGTAGAAAGTTCGTGCTGTTTCTCATGTTTATACATTTTCTATCAAAATATTGTCCAATCTTTTTATAGAATCCGTATATGCTGTAACTTGGAAAATTAAAACGAATCGGCTAATAGAAATAATTTATCATTAATACAACTTAACAATAAATATATTGCATAAGACTAGCTGCGACATATTTATTGTCGACCTATTAACCATTTTCCTGTAATGTAGCATTTAAAAACTCAAATTTATGTGCAATGTAGACAATGTAGACAAACAACCCTGTTAGGAATTAGACTTCATGTTCTAGGTCATTTGAAAGTTCTTTTCGAAGCTGTCATAGCAACAATATTCCAATTGCAAGTGCAACTTGCATTGCAACGAAACTGTTTTCCTACATTTATTGAAACGAAACGTGATTCGGAAAGTTGTATATCCCTATTTGATTCCATTCCTCCACTATTTATTAATAGTCTTTAATACAAGAATCTATTATTTAGAACTATATTACTGTTATTACTATATTGTCATTATTATTATTATTTATTTAGTATTATATATAGATATAAGATAATATAAAGTAGTATAGTACGTACAAAATATCTAATTCCTGAAACATATAAACAGATGGGTGTGTAAGTTTGAAGTTTAAATATTATAATAAATACTTTTTTATTTATTATACTTTATATATCCTATATATTTTTACGTGTTACATGTATCTCGTACATTTTTCTACATTTAAATTTCCCACAATATCGATTCGCAGTTTATTTACAACTTATCATTTGAAGATTCACTGATGGTATCAGAGAATCGTTGTTCAAATTGACTGAGAATTGATTTTATTAGAGTTCGGAAGATTGAAAAAACGAAAAAAGCTGAAGACGAATGGCGACTAAGAAGCATGGGGGACCAGTTAAATTCATCTTCTTTATCGCGAAAAGAGCCCGCGTGCTCGTCTGCCACGCGACCAAGAACTAAAGGGGAAATGTAGAACAATGCGAACGGAAACTCGCCTTGCAACGAATTGTTGCAATAATGAAAGGGGGCTCGCGTTGATTTCGTCTTCCAGCGAAATAAATCTACGCTTAATATACTATCGAGGAGAAGCTGACGCTGTATTGCCGTAATGCCACGTAAATGAAACGCCCTGAGGATGGCTGTGATTTTTTTCACTTAGTCACTTTCGCTTATTAACGCGATAATTACCACTGGCGAAAGAGCTGAATAATTTATTCATTGTATATTAGTAAACTTGTACATGCCTGCGTCTGCCACGGTTAAAGAAAAAGGAAATGTTTATTAACCAGAAACTTTCGCTTTGCCTGTGCAAATGATTTTAAAATCTCGTATTCCTCTTTTTCATTTATTTCACTGGATATGAAAATTCTTGTGGATATATGATGCTTTAACGTTGGAAATTATAAAGTAGTTAGAGTGACTGGTTTATTACTTTTTCTAAAAGTTAAAGTTCGGAATGGTGATTTATTTTTAGCACTTTTTGCAGAAAGCATGAGTAAAAGCTTTTTGCTTTCTACGTTGCTTATTTTGTTTTAGAATCGTTTGGACCGTTTTTATGGAATCGTTCGTATAGAAAGAGAGAGAGAGAGAGAGAGAGAGATCGTTGACGGCTGTAATTTTTATAAAGAATTATTTACTGCTACTTATGTATTCTTATACTTTGATGTTTTAAACCACTATTATTATTCTTAGAATTATTAGAGTTATGTAGATTGTACGAACTGCTTATTGCTAGATATACCCTTTACAATGCTGAATGCATCATCTTCCTATGTATTACAAAAAAGATGTTTTTATATCCAAATAATTTAGAAAAGAAATTTTGCTATGGAAGATGTACTTCTTCTTAATTATATTTTAATGTAATACTAGGCTAGTAGGAAATAAATAATTGAAATAAACTTGAATTTGTTACATTAATAAATTCTGTTAATGTTTGATTATTTTCAATACTTTGTGTGTTCTACATAGAAAAAATTAGTCCTTTTATATTCACGAATTTCTATTTTTCTGTATATTTTCGTACAAATCCTTACATCGATATATAGTATTCGTAATACGAATTACGACTTCTAATTATCTAATTATCATACACTTTTATATAAGAACTAACCGAATTACAATAGAAAATTCCTCGACATACTTTCTTCTCTAACTTATTCGTACAGTTTCAAATAAATTATTAAAATTTTAAACGCTTAAATGATTCTCTAAAGCAGAAAAAAGTTTTTTAATTGGATTTTCTTCATTAAATTTGATAAAGATATAACTAGTAAAAATTGATTCGTTATATAAGTTTTATATAATGCAATATAAAAGTTACTACGCAATTCCAATGACTCCCCACATTAAAAAAAGGATACATTTTATTTATCTAAAAGAAAAGAGGAAAAGAGGCAAGACATGAGAACCATTTCCAACTTCATAATTCAAAAGCGAAATCAGAAATTGAATCACACGGAAGCACATAATTCAGAGAAACGTAGCAGCACGTATTGGTATTAATGACGAAATCAGGAAGATTAAAATAGTTGGCGTAAAATTAACAGCGCGCTCGCCCGTGCTGCATAATTAATTCTTATAACCCTTGCGACTCACCTGCGATTTATATCTATACAGGTCCTAGTGTGAGTACGTTGAGTACGTAAGAGCGTACTGAAACCTGTACGTACATCGTGGATTATGGCGGACGATTTGAAATTCGCTTTACGACTAAGAGTTTCGCGCGCGAGATAAAAGCTGATGTACACCGAATTTTCGTTCCGAGGGGAACAACGAAAGTACGTATGTATGTATGTGGCCGTTCCAGAGTTTCGTAGCGAAAGTTTCACGAATCTCACTTGGTTTCCCACGCTGCGCTGGTAGAAGTACGGAGAATTTACATTTACAGAAACTTTTTTTCTCGGTTTCGTTATTAGTGCAACGAAGGTCTCCTTATTTGCTCGGTACCCTAATTAGCGATTTCTGGAGCAGCGGTTTTCAATCTCGTCGGAATTGCAGAATACTTTTGATCGTCACTGTATCTATTGCCCTTCTTTTTCTCTTTCTTGTAATTAGCACAGCGTGTCCTTTGTAAGTCGGCTGCATTGTCTGATACAAACGACGTACGACTTTGACGCGATTAATTGATTAAACAAACATTTAATTAGCAGTTGTTAATTTGGCGTAGAATGTCCGAGAAAAGCTTAGAGAAAGTTTCGTTTGGGTAATTTATAAGTTTACGAAAAATTAATTATAAATAGATTAAATAAGTAAATATAACTAATTAAAATAAAAAATAATAATTATAAATAAATAAAAAAAATAAATTAAAAATTAATTCGGAGTTATCTGGAAAGTTCGCATCGTTTGTCAGTTGAGTGGATAGCAATCAGGGACATCGTAACGAGCGGTCTAATGTATCCAACTCTCCTTAGGTGGTCGAGTACCGTAAATATTTGATATTTTCAATATAGCTGCGGTCTCACTCGTAGTAGTCTGGATTGTTTTCAACTAACATCGTAGTATCAATGCCATTAATTATGGCTGGTATATCGGAATGTTCTGTGTCTTCGAAACAAAAATTACCGGCTTTAAATTGAATTAAAAACATTCTTTTTCAAAGGTAGTTTCATCAACCGCATCATTTCCATTAATTGAATAAATCTTTTCTTAGCTTTGGACGATATTTTTATCTTTACACGCTCTCCAATAAGTAATTCGATCAGTAAATATTTTTACTAAGTAGACATTAGGAAACTATCCTTAAAACAACAGACTTAGATACTGTAACTTTATACGTAGTGTGTAACAAAAAAAAAAAATCTTAACACTAACATCTACTAAAAAACGCTACGAATTTTCTAGACAGTCCGATACTTTATTGAACATTGTGCATAGTTTGCATGATTTCTTTATTTATTTTCTTTTATTACCTTTATTTATTTATTACCTTTTAGAAGTTGATTAATTATATTACCCGGAAGCTCGTATTACGTATTAGCTGGAGATGGTGTAAAATTTAGAGGTTAGAGGGAGGAATTTTCCAGACGTATTTTGAAAACAATATTTTTCAATATACACTGTACAATTTATATGTTTTTCCTCAGTCGTTTAGAAGTTGATCAATTGCATTGTTTAAAACAAATAGTGTAGTACTTTAGCACGATTAATTGTTCGAATTAAGCGGAATACGTGGGTTTAAAATATACACCTGTGTGAGTAGAGATCTTAATTAGACGTTGTGAATTTCGTGTGGAATGCTCGGGGATAGTGTAGAGAGAATTTTACGACTTCTCAAAGGAATTTAATTTGCGTAATATAGGAACCTCAACATTGTGTAATCTTTATCTCTTTGTAATAAAAAATTTGTAGACGACGTCATACAGAAAAATATTAAGTTACGCTTGATATTCGAGTATCAGCGAAAAGATTGATGTTGGGTCAGACATGGAAGTTCAAGGAATTAGGAAAGACTACTTAAACATTTTTAAAAGACTATTTAAGTAATCTATATTAATTTAATTTTATATTTTGTGTTTCTTTTCGGTTGCAATTTTAAGAAAATTTACTATCAAAATAAATTAGCATATGTAATATTTAAATGCCGAAGAAACTAATTTAAGGAGTTAATATAAAACTTTAATGAAAAACAATTAGTTCGCTATTGATTTTGAAATACATAAGCAAAATGTTCTCTAAATTCTGGGTGATAAATAGAAGGAGATAAATAGTAGAGTTATTGAAACAAGGTTGGAAGTTTCTGAGTATGTACATAAACTAAGAGGAAGAATATTGGCTGCGGTATTTAATCAGAAGCAATTAGAAGCCATATTTGATTTCAGTTAATTTATGACGAACGATTTGAGTGAATTGAAACTATAATTTTGGTACTGTCAAATTATAAAATCATATGATATATGGGATGAAATTTAAATGTCGGAAATAAGAAAAAACATATCTCCAATGAAAATTATTATTCTGTTAATATTTTATTTATTTATGCAATTGCCAACTTGATTTTTCGTTTGAAAACACAATTTTATATAAAAATGTTTATATAAAACGAGTTATATAAAACAGTTTAAACGAAGCGTACTGAGAGGAATATGAACTCTAACAAAAACTATAGTGAAAACACAAAATATTAATATGATATATAAATGTATACAGGTACATATACATATGATATAAATATTAAAACTTATGTTCAAATATATGTTATAATATCTACATATATAATATAATATATACAAATATAGTATAATATGTGTTCATATACATTGTCATGTGTTCATTGCAAAATTGTTATAGATATAAATGTATGCTAATCATTTATTATGTCCATATTTATTAATTCACACACATTATTTAATTATTTAGTTATCTGTTATATCATAACACTTTATTCAATTATTTAATTATTTATTATATTACAACACTTTACAGCAATTTATAAGTTTTACATTTAGCATTGTTCATGCGCTTTGTTTTTGCATAAAAGATGGAAAATATTGAAAGTTTCGAATGGTCCTAATTCGATGACAAAAATACTATATAATAAATGAATTCCACATGTGAAAAAAATAATGAGTCACATTTACTGACTTTATATAATGTAAGAGCAGAACTTTCTAAACCTAAGACGTTATTAATAAATTTCTCATAAAACTATCTTTGCACTTGATTTTCTGATTAAATATGTGCTCTGGCCAACTCCTCGAAAATTTAAAAAATATAAAATAGATTAGAGTTATGCAGACTAATATTAATTAAGTTAGACTAGCATATCAATACAAATTAGTATTATTCCTTTCGTGCAAAATATTTTAGAATTATCACCTATTTTCAGACGAATATGTTTAAATCTATCAGTTTATTCATTGCATTAAATTATTAAATAATATTTCATATCGTAAAATTTTTCTCTTCTGTCATCGAGCGACATCAAAAATCGAGAATAACAATGAAGATGGACTTATCATATTTTTTCCATGTGGTCTCCAAATAGAAGTTTTAAAAACAAAACGGTTTTAATATATCCGGCACACACACACACACACACACTCTCTCTCTCTCTCTCTCTCTCTCTCTTTATATATATATATATATATATATATATATATATATATATATATATATATATATATATATCCGGCACAAAAAGCTGGTGTGACTCGTTTCATCGTGTAAACTAAGCAAATAGTAATAGTAAGTAGGAGACAATGTCGGGACTTTGTACCAAGCAGAATTAGTCGTGAGTCGGCTGAAAAGAAAGCACTTGGCTATAAGGTAAAGCCAAATTAAATTTGTCACGTATCACAAGTCGTCTTACGCCTTAGCGTGCTTTAGAATGGACAAGTTTGCATTCCATTAGGCAAATGTGCGCCTGTATTGAATATCAAATGAACGGATATGCAATGAATAAGTATAAGTATTCATCGTAACGCGTCTACGTTTTTCTGTTATCTTAATTAAGTGCTATGTTTAATTTTCTCGACACGGATATCAGAACAAACAGATCGGTTATAGGCAGATTAAGGTCTTGCTTTGTAATATCGAAATATGCCAGAGATCAACATAGACTATTTTTTTGATTAATGGCATGATTATGTTACACAGATGTTAATCTATATGTTATATACTATATACATAATTTCTATCAAACTTAAGAAGATATTTTTATTTTACTATCAAAGATAAAGTTTAATGTATCTATTTCATGTTGCATTATAAAATTTATTACAGTATAATAAATTTAATGGAATTTAATTACAATTTAGTCTGTATAAAATTTTACTGTGCTTTAATGCATGTTCTATCGAATATTGTCTCGAGCATTTAAAAAATACTAATAACGTTAGATATACAAACTAATATTGCTTATTACGAGTTAAATTAATATAACAGTTAAACAAATATTATTCGTTTCTCACAAAAGATTATAGACTTAAAATCTATTCCCGAAAGCTTTATATCTTCAAATGTATCAGATTATTCCTTCCTTCAATTATTCTATATTAAAATACTTCTTTTTAGTCACCAGTTAACATAGAAATAAAAAATCAATAAAAATAGACTTATCATACTTTCCCCGCACAGTTTTTGTCCAGTTTCTAAATTCTAAATGATTTTACACATTCTTGAAATGATACGTTTCATATGCAACAATCTAATACATATATGTTACATACAGTAAGGAGCATAACTGAACCAATAACCACAAATTTTGTATAAATCATTATTTATTGTTAGGAATATAGAAGAATAACAAAAAATTAACATTATAATTACTTTTATCATAGTTAGAAGTAACTTAAGAAATTTTTTTCAATAATTAATGTCTCCTCGTTTAGCAATGGCAAAAAAAAATAAGTTGACTCGATTTTGCACCACGTCCAATACTTGGCAATATTTAATATATTACTTACCTTTAATATTTGGTCCACAACCCTTTTACTTGTAAAACTGCACTAATCCGCTTTGGCATACTTTCTACTAACTTTTCGCAATAATCCGGAGATATTTGTTCCCACTATTCTTGAATTCTATTATACAAATCTGTGATTGAAGTTGGTTCGGAGTCATATGAATCCCGAAGTCGTCTTTTTAGTAAACCCCACAGATTCTCTATGGGGTTGAGGTTGGGGCTCTGTGCAGGCCAATCCAGAACAGAAAATTTTTTAGTACTGAGCCAACTTTTTACACTTTTAGCAGTGTGCTTAGTGTCTCGGTCATGTATGAAAATTACATTTTTTGCTTCAAAAGGCATATTTTCAACAGCATCTACGAGATGATCTTGTAAAATATCCTTGTACAGATACGGATTCGGTGCAGACATTAATTCAGTGCAGTGATCCAACACCAAATGCCGTTAGGCACCCCCAGAACATTAGGGATCCGCCTCCATGTTTTAACGTTTGTTTCACATGTCGTGGTTTAAGCCTTTCATTTTTACGAATACAGCACCAAGACATGCCATCTGAACAAATTCTGTTAATTTTAGTCTCGTCTGACCAAATAACCCGTTCCCAGTCAGTAGTTGTCCAATTTCGATATTTTTTAGCAAACTCTAAACGACGTTTAATATTTTTCTTCGATAACATTGGTTTCCTTTTTTTCTTAATGCTTCTAAACTCAGCTCCTTTGAGGGTTCTTCGTGTTGTCCACTGGCTTATTTGTATATTCGTATCTTCTTTTAATAATTTTGCAGCCATAATGGCACTTGAAGCTTCACCAGATGTGACAAACCGTATAATCCTTCGTTCGTTCTGCGGTGATAATTTTTTTGGTCTTTCTCCAACAATTAATAATATACTTTTACAGTACATTTTTCTTATTCTCTGCACTGTGGATTGACTAACACTGCAATTTTTCGCTGTCTTACGCGTTGACAAGCCATCATTCAAAAGAGAAATGACTTTTTTAAACAATTTGGAGCAATTGACTTCATATCTATTCTTATTTCACTTGCGTGCTTTTCCGTTCGACTGATTGTGTAGAACTGAGTGTTAAGACGTAGAATAATATTTTGTAAACATACCAAAGTACTAGATGTAGACATACTACTATAACATTCCACGTAAACATTTTCTTTTACGGACCGGTGCAAAACCGAGTCAATCTATTTTTTTTGCCATTGTTAAACGAGAAAACATTAATTATTAAAAAAAATTTCTTAAGTTACTTCTAACTATGATAAAAGTAATTATAATGTTAATTTTTTATTATTCTTCTATATTCCTAACAATAAATAATGATTTATACAAAACTTGTGGTTATTGGTTCAGTTATGCTCCTTACTGTAACTATATATTTAGTTATATAACTAAGTAGCATATAAATTAAGTTAGATTGTACAAATTCATACATACAGAGAGAGAGAGAGAGAGAGAGAGAGGGAGGGAGAGAGGGAGAGAGAGAGTGACAAAAATATTCGTACCCTTTGGGACAGAATAACTTTCTTCAAGTTGGGACAAACGAGATGAGCTTTTCTGAGAATGCGATGTGCACACGCGAGCGGTTACGGTAGCGAACGCAAGACAACCGAATACCAAAACGAGAAACACCTGAGCTTTATATTTATTTTATATATAAATGTATATTTTATATATAAATTACCTGAAACGTATCAATGTGGGAGAATAGCAAAGAAAAGAGAGAGATGCTTCAATCTAGTAGAATTGATAATTTCCGCATCACATGATCGGCCTCTGACATGATCACTTGTTCACATACACTATTAAAATTCTAACATATCGCCTGTAAATGGGGGTGAACCTTGTTCCTTCCCGTTCTTCTGTCTGCTCCTGTCTTGTCGTGGCATGCACGAGCACTAAGAAAGTGGCCAATACAGGACCCATATCGTCGTGCAGCTTAGCATCCTGGTCCGAAGACAGAATTATTTCCAAGGCTGGCTCCAGATGCTCTACAGGTGTGTGTCTATAGTGTTGAGGCTTTCGAACGTATCGAGATGGAGGTCGATAAGGATTTCCTTGAAGTCCGTTTGCGTAGCCTTAGATGCTATTCCGGGTCTGTTGAGACCTCGCAACACAGTTTCTTTATGCTTAACACATAGTTTCTTCTGGATTCCCGTATTCATTTTTGGCTTGTGCCTTCATGTGATTCGCTGCGCCATGGTCCTCTTTGACTTCGTGATCCCTTGGTTGTTTCTCACGAAACGCAATAGCTGCTGTTACTCAGTCCCTGTCGGGATAATACGCGTCGTACTTGGACCGATGATAGATGTGGCAGACGCTGTGTCCTCCTGCCGGTCGTCCCCGTGGGTTGACGTTGGCGCTGGAATCACGTTGAACTAGCGGGCCAGACATTTCTGGAGATGTAAATCATACACCTTGCCTAGGATGAACTGCAGAGGCCGAAAAGGACGCACGTAACGAGGTACCCGAGATTTCTTGCTGCTTGCTCCTTGAATTCCTTCATGCAGGAGGGGATGTGCTCCTCCCCAGCGTGAGTTTTCCTTAACGGGATCAACGTTCTGCAATACATGCACTATTTCATCGTGACTGTCGCTTTTCAATTGAGTTTTCGTTTCATCCGGTCTCTAATTTCTAATTCATCATTGCGTTTCGCCTGGAATTCAGGTGGTGGTGGGATCATAGAGTTTTCCACTGGTAGTTGTCCGCCATCGCGAATGATTATTTTATAATTCTGAGACCTCCCCTCCTCTTTCCGTCTTTGCTACATCTCCGGCGTTGTTATCCGATTCTTTCGTTGTCGTTTACCTTGCTTTCACCTTCGGATTTCCTTCTCTCTCTCTTTCTCTCTCTCGCGCGTGATAGCGGAATTCCGGGATCGCGAGCTCATTCGGAGTATTGCAATATCCTGTAGAGGGTCACCGTCGCTGATCAAGTCTCCCATTGGCGTCCGTTAATTTTTGCAGAACCGACTGGGGATGCATTTTGTGTAGGTTATATGTAATCCTAACCAGTAATGGAGTACGTATAAATAATAGCGTCCCTAACCTGTCCTTATAGCGTAATAACTATTTGATATTAAAATAGTAATAACTATTTTAGCTAGGCCTTCAGAACGCACTAATCCGACTTGCGAAAGAAATTCAAAATTTGATCCCGAGAATTCTCTTAGTCTCTGGATGCTGATCTCTGATCTCATTTTTGCTCTTTTCCTTCCCAGCTATTCCGATAATTTCGATTGTGCTGCCTGAAGTCATAATGATGTCATCGTTTCGTAATATATTCTTGATTGTTTATCAATGGGTAGTGTACTGTATGTCTCTGCATCCATTAGCATCTCTGCTTCCACGCAGGTGCTGTAGAAAAGGAGCGTTAAGAGGTGTCCTATTTCCAGTGATTTCCAGTCTTCAAGAAGGGTCTTTGCGTCGTCTCAGAGACATTATGAGTATCTGACTACTATACATACATCTAAATGCGATCTATTGCTATTTAATTACGTATTTGTATTTGTTACGCGCTCGTTTAGCTAAATAGATCCTATAGCTAAATTATTTTAGTTCATCGAAGTGTTTATGCACACGTTAGCCATTTTCTGTTTCTAATAAAACATTGTTACTATCTAATAGCGATTCTTTTTGCACATAGGCAATATTTGCTATTTTCCGGTAAGAAGACGCAATTTTTCATCTCAATCCGAGGAACATTATTTATAAGAACATTAACATTACACAAAAGCCTTTTTTCTTTTTGTTTACAAATTGGAACGTGAGATATACATATAAACTTATCGCGGCACGAGCATGTAGTATAATTATATTACACATAATTATGCATATATTATGCCCGTAGAAGCCTAAACCAAATGTAAGCGGCATTACATGATATAATTATATATCATAAATCATATTATATATATATAATAATTACCTATATATATAACTAAAAAAATAGAAAATATATATAATAATTTCCTATATATATAATAAAATAATTTAAAAAAATTGAAAAACATATATATATAATAATTTCCTATGTATATAAAGAAAAAAGTTGTTTAGAATACTGATTTCTATAAAATCTTCAAAAATCATCTAAATCGATAAGATCACTGAACATCTAAATAAGTACCTAAAGAACTGAAATTTAGGAAGATTTAAGTATTGCAGAATGAATATGGAAAAGTTGAGGTATTTCGGGGTATCCGTTGCCAGCAATTCGGTTGTGACGTGCAGGCGCATAACGGTTACGATAGCAAGTACGCGACAATCCAATGGCAGAGCAAACAGCGCTCGAGCTTCATACTTATTTTTATCGTGGGTCCGACCTTTGTCAGTCTTATTCGTTCTAAATTACTTACCTGAAACATACTAATTTGGAGGATAGGAAAGAAAAGAGGGAGATATTTCAATCTAAGAGGATCGAGTAAAATTTTATTTGTAAGATTTATAAATATATAGACGCTATAGATATTGTAAGTATTGTAGATATTATACACATTAAAAATATTATAAATATTGTAGATATTATACACAATAAAGATATCATAAATATTGTAGATATTATAGATATAGATTCCTAGGTAGATTTTTATGGGTATCATGGGCTAAGACTGGCAATGGATACTGTCCGCTTCACGTTATCGCTTTTCACGCAAACACTCACGCTCACAATTTCGTTCTATGATTTGTTACGTATCGGATAATCGAAGTTTTGCAATAAGTTACAGTATGCACTCATGACCCTGGCTTGCGAACACTCACTTCCACACTATCCGAAATTTACTGCCGCCGGACGATGCTCCATTCTATCTTACAGACTCCGGCCTATTGGCTTAGTAGGGATGTTCGTCGCACGCGCGACACTTGTACGAAACGCGAGCAATTCATAGTAGGAAGCTTGCGAGCCTGAACTCGCCTCATCGACTATCAGCGAACTCTCAACAACAATCAACTGATAAACCGATTAACTTGGACTCAAAGACTCTCATCGTAGAGCTCGTCGACAACTAGTCCGTGACTCCTCCACTCGAAGACTGATCAAAGACTTTTGAAAGACTCTCTCAACTCGAACCTCAATCGATAACGGCGTTGCAGCACCTTTAGAATCGCCGAATTTACACATTCCTGGACAAGCTCACGGAGAACGCATGAACGACGGTGCACTCAGTGCATTTCGCCTACCTACCATGTCGCACGAGGCGCACGTGCAAAAATGCGCTTACTCCGATCTGCATAAACAAGCATTACCGCGCTGCACTGTTGCGATACCTGCGAAATCAGAAAG
Organism: Bombus confusus; assembly: GCA_014737475.1. NCBI lineage: Eukaryota > Metazoa > Arthropoda > Insecta > Hymenoptera > Apidae > Bombus > Bombus confusus. The sequence continues at coordinate 1,838,457 of JACXIV010000099.1, forward strand.
ATGTGGTCGTAATTACGATCATTCCGTGTGAACTCGGATGTTGTCGGTAAAATACAGAAACGCGATGTAATAAAAAGCTAAAAGGATTAATTTACTAAATAGTATGTAAAAAATTTTGTCAAATAACTATAGTTGGTCCGGATCGCGAAATAAAAAGTAAAAATAGCTTCTCGAAAGTAACTTTCTTACGTGGGTCTGTAATGAAAATTTAAACAACAAATTTGGAAGATTTATGTCAGTTTTATACGTATATGTACAGTGTGTCCGGTTTAACTCGTACCGCTCAAATATCTTGAAAAACACTAATGATACGAAAAAATGTTTCAGACAAATATGGCATGACATAGGGGGAAACGTACTATGCTCTTGCGTGTTTGGCTTTGTGACGACCTTGGAACTTTCTGTGACGGTGACATTATAATTTTTTAATAGAGACCTTCATCTTTTATCGTGTCTTTCACATCATCCGCTATGGACTTCAAAATTCGATGTGTTGCTGGTATTGGCGTATTACCCGATATACGCCATACGGACACATAAAGCTGTTTCTCATAATGCTGTTGCTGATATGGCGTTGCCAAAACACAAAGTTACATTTTTCTAATGTGTCCAAAACAGTCAGTGAATCGCCAACAGTTTTGGATAATTTCTTGAATCGCTCTGTGAGATTTGAAAATTTATATGACAATACATAATTTTGTACTATAATATTTTAAAAGCGTTTGACTGCCTGCTACTAGAACATATAATAAAAGATGAAGGTCTCTATTTAAAAATTGTAATGTCAGCTTCACAGAAAGTTTCATGGTTGCCGAAAGGTCAAACATACGAGAGCATGATATGTTTCCCCTGTGTCATGCAATTTTTGTCTGAAACATTTTTTCGTACCCATTTCGTATTCATGTTTTTCGAGCTATTTTAAGCGATTCGACATAAACTGAACACACCGTACATATATGTATAACTGCCTTCACAATGTGTTGTTTAAATTTTCACTACATTTAATAATTTTAACACGTCGTTCACAGGATGTTTCAAGGTCTCAGCGGCGTCAAATATACAAGTGTATATAGTATATCCCCCTCGATATCGTGCAACTTTTGTAAGAAACATTTTTTTGTGCCATTCACGATTTTCGAAATATTTGAACGAAATATTCAAGATGGACCGGACACGCTGCATATATTGGAAATTTTATCGAAATCGATTGATGCGGAAACAAGGGACAGGCGTCGAAAGATTTAAGAATCTTGAGATTTTAGGCCGACAGATTTTAATCGTTTTTTCATTTTCAATCGTTTGTGTAGCTCATAGCAGCGTTAACCGATTTCGATGAAATTTTCAGCACGTAGGTATATAACCGGTATAAATCTTCAAAAGATGTTGTTCAACTTTTCGCCACTAACCCAGGTAAACAGTTGTAAAAAGCGAGCTTTGCTATTTTCTTCGCGATTACGACCCATTGCTATTTTTTGGAAAAAGTTTTTACGCGTTATCTAATTATCTAATACTCCTAATTTCTCAAAAAATCACGTCGTGTCATGCAATGTTAAAAAAGTTGTTTTGTTTTAAAGGCTGTGCGAATACTTTTATTCCTCGCTGTATTCGTATATTTAGAATTAAGTAGCTGTTATCGAATATTCGAATGCAACAGTAAATATCATAAAACATTTCAATGAATAATTTCAATTAATCGATGTCAATAAAGAATTATTGTATAATACAAAGAGCTGTATTTAACATTTTACAGTTACATAATTCTTATATAAAGAAGAAACAATATTAGTTCATGATGTTCCTTATTATATAACTATAAATGACAGAAGAATTGATGTTTTTATTCATAACAAATACACAGATTGAATTTTGAAATATTTGAATATTTGAAATTATTTTTTCGTTAAAGTAATCGTACTAACTCCATATCTATCAATTATTTATTATTTTCCAACTGGTATATGTGTCAAGTTATGATCGCCTCGAATGATTTCTAATATGAATAGTTTAACATTCTAAGCTCCCAACTTGCATTTTGAGATGAAGATATTTTCCTTTGAAGACAAAGATAGCCTATGCAGATTTAATCATAACTGCACATACATATGTATGTACGTATGTACGCACATATGTACGCGTACAGTTTATGTAGCGTGGATTTAACGGCATAATTGTTCACATAGCGTCGCTATGTTATTAGATGAGAGTAATGTTTCGTATAGACATCAAATATGATATAATTAAAGATTATTAAAGTCGCAAAGCGGCACAAGTAAACTATGGTAATCATAAATTAATAATTATAGAGATTAAAACGAGATGTGTAGACATTGCTGAAGGTTATCTGCAACATTTATCAAAATTGCTCGCTTGATGAATATCATACCGGTAATATTCCTACGAAATAAAAGTAGATAAACCTTATTGCTTTAATGACTAAGGAAACTTAAAAGGCAATATCGACATTTGATTATACTCAGCATAATGAGTATTATTACATATAATGAATGATTTTCTAAATGTCGTTTAGACTATCTTTCTAGAAACTGATATCTTTATTTGCAGTAATTTTTATGTAGTAACGTTTATGCTTATCATTTTTGTATACATTTTTGTATACTTTAAATTTTTAACTCGTATAAAATTTTTCTACAAAATCTTTGTGCCGAAATTATTACGATAATTAGATTAAAACATTTAAAGATAGTTAATTCCTAAGTACTGGTAATATATAGCTAAAGCTAGCAACATTCTTCTATTCATGAAACATGATTACGTATGTAAATTTTTTTGAAAGGAATCGTTTTTCTGTTCAACATTATAAAAATCAATGAAATCAATTAAATTATAAAGATAAGAAATAACCTAACTGCTTAGATAATGCAAATATAAATTAAATGTCAAGTTGGGTAAATCTGATGTACAAAAAGAATTTAAAATAATTAACTCAAGTAGTTTGTTATTAAAAGTATATTAATGTATCAAATCCGCTGATGATCGTTCTCGTACATACTGTCTTCAACAATCGATGTGTGCTTTTAAACACAGTAAAACCGCTCTTATCCGAATAATAATCCATTATACCTTAATATCCGAACGTTATTATTCGACCATACTATCTCCCAGTAATGAATGTCTTTTTCCGTTTGAAATATGTACATATTTTATTAGTGTTCTTATATATACGACGTATCCGTTTCTTCATTCGACGACTGAGCGAATTCCGATTATAAGAATTTAGTATGAAGCTAATGGCGTTCTAACTATCGGAACAAAATAGGAAATAATTAAAAAATTGGAAAGTGATGTAAGTGCAACGGAGATAGCAAAAATACACGGTGTTGGAAAAACCACAATCAGAGACAATAAAAAGCGAGGACACGATAGTGAAAATTATTTAAAGCGCGTGGATTCCTCTGTTAGCGACAGTAGAAAAGCCTTAAATATACTGATGCGATGAAATGGTTTCACTGCGATGAAGACGATAATAACGAGGATTTTACACAAATGGAAAGAGCAAACGAAAGCGGTGATGAAGAGGTGCCTTCTCATACCGATGCATTAGTGACGTTCCAAGAAGGATTTCGATGGTTCAAAGTATAAAAGGAATCTGTATGCAGTTATTTACGTTGAAAAAATTATGCGATTTATCGTTAACAACCAAAAAGATATGGGATCCATAAATATTTAAAGAAACTACCAATTAATTTTAATTTGTGTTTGAATAAATGAAATCTCATGTCAGGAAAATGATTGCTCTATTATCCGAAAATTCCATTATCCGAACAGTTTTGTCTCTCTATGAATTCAGATCTTAAAGCTTCTGCTGTTCTTAAATACCGAACACCCATATTCTTTCACTAAGTCGGTAATTATTACTTAAATCGATTTAATCCAATTTTTATAAGTCGATGACTTCTTCCTTTATATTTCAGGGATACCATTAGGGATATACAGGAATAGTTTCGTTAACTTTTTGGCATAAAAGGTCCTTCTTCCGTGGAATAAATTATTTTCTTAAAACAACGAGTTTCCTTTCTAGGGAGAAATAATTTTGAAACCTGAGAGCACTGAGGATAATCTGAAGAAAATATTTGCATTAAAACATCCAGTACTCCTCCTTCCATCTAATCGCTTCCACCGGTATCTGGAATTTTAAAACTACGCAAACTTTCCTCAGAATTATTATCCTCGCAAAGTAAACCTATTCAAATCAAGAAAGAACAAAAATCAGCTACCACATAGTACGATAAAGTCAATCTGTGATTGAGTTCCTAAAGTCAATAGAAGCAAGTTTCTAGACAAGAACAACGAGATAAACAGAATTATATAGATACATAGGTACATAGAGGAAGGGAAAGAGACAGATAGCAGTTGGAAGTAGTTGCAGAGATATGCGTGAACGACAATTCATGCGAGCTCTCTCAAGGTTAAATATACGCTCCTATTTACACGTATTAGGATATCTATTGGTTTTATACGGAACGTGATGATTAATCTAACTGATGTACAAAAAAGCGACTGATTGATCGGAATTCCATATTTATACAAAATTGCATTCCAATATGTATGAAAAACAGAGATTTGTTAAAAGTATTTGAGAGAATTATAATAAATATAGTAAACTATAATATTTACGTGTCTGCTTCTCGACGTCTTTTTAATCGAAATATTGCTTACAAGATCTAAATGAATTAAATAAAACATTGCAAAAAGACTGCTCAAAATCTAAATTTCTATTGTACAATCTCCTAATAAAATACAAATTAAATAATGAGCAACAATTATATATAGTACGAATAAACGTTATTAAGTCGATTAAAATGGTGATCAAAAGATGTGACAAACATACACAAAGCCATGAAAGTATTTGAAAATTTATAGATAACTTCTATGAATATACAGAGCTAGTCAATAAGAAGTACTACCTAAACTAACTCGTTCCCTATTGGTTTTATCGAAAAATGTTTTAAATGAATTATGTTGTATTTCAAAGGACTCGTCGAGTGAATGCAAATTTATTGTTTCATATCTTCTATTTTCTGCTGAGATATCAAGGTAATCTTGCGTTTTTTAAATAACACCGTATATTTTTTATACCATTCGTCGTAGCTAGACATCTTTTACAAAAAAGTATTAATCCATTTATACCGAAAAACCCATTTGTTTTGGCAGATATTGTAACTTTAATTTGTCAAATTTAACGTATGAAAGACAAAAACAACATAGTGCACAGTGATATCACTTCGCCACTTTCCTTGTGTTTCATACATTAAATTTGACAAATCAAAGTTGAAATATCTAACAAACTTATGGTTTCTTGATATAAATAAGTTAATACCTTTTTGTAAAGCATATCCAGCTAGATCGATTAATGTTGTAAACAGTATAATTAAAAAGTAAAAGTAAATTGAGAAAACACAAGATCAACTCGATATCTCAGAAAATATGAAATATAAAAAAATAAAATTCCATCCATTCGACGAGTCCTTTGAAATACAACATAATTCATTTAAAACATTTTTCGATAAAACCAATAGGCAACAAATTATTTTACGTAAAACTTCTTACTGACTCATCTTGCATATTGTATGTGTTATAGGAAACATTTTGAAATTTCATTAGCACTGTTATGAGACTTGACTATCATCATTATATTGGCAAAATTTCAAGCAAATGTGGCATGTACATAGAAACTACAAGATATTTAGTGGATGTGTATGGTTCGCTGAAATCGCAAAGGTAATTTTTTTTTTTAATTTATTTATTTTATAATTACCATCAATTCTGTTCAGAATTTTCAGTAATTAGGCTGGTGTTTACAATGTCGTGTGTTTTAAGTGTTTAATGGATGATTGATTCAAATGAATCTGGTGCTTAAATCTAGGGGGTAGTGTTTTTTTAGCCTGCGGATCTGGTCCGTCGTGTCAAGTAATTGAGTGACTAGAGGGTTTCGGTGGTTGTTAACTCTTTTGCTGTGTCTATTGCTGTAAGTGGATATTTCTGTTGAGGGATGTTAAGTTGGTATGATCGCTAGTTACTACAAGCTAAGTTGGTACGACTTCTGGCGACGCTTTTTGTCTTAGAAGTCGTCCACGCGCTAATTTGACTGTGTGACTGCTTAGTGGTAAAACGTGTTGTACGAGACGGAGAAATATATAAAGTGAAAAATCGAATCTGTGTGAATCGATTAATTAACAACCCCAAACCTACATTAATTAACAGGTTATGGGCCCAGGGCAGTAAACTGCGACAATTAGGAGTGTTATTTTTGAGATTTTGTATTCTTTCTGAGATTATCTGAAAAGAGATCACGCCATGGCCGACCGCGAGGGAATGGGTGATGTGGATAAGGACATGAACCCTATCCTGAAGAAAGGAAATTATGAGTATTGGAAGACAATGACAGAAGCCACGTTAGTCTTCCTGGGCTGCTGGGATGCAATTGATCCAGGATTTATGCCAGCAGACAGATTGAGACCGGAATGCGTAAGGATGGACAACAAGGCATGTGCGTACCTTTTCCGGCATGTTCGCCCCGAGTATCTGGGGGATATCAGAACTTTGAAAACAGCAAAGGAATGCTGGAAAACATTGGAAGACGTGCATGGGAGATCTACGTCGATGGACATTGTTCTATGCATGCGGGAACTCGGGACTATCGAGAAGACCCCCAGCATGGATGTATCTACGTACTGCGGAAAGATTCATGATCTATGTGATAAACTGTCCAGCGTAGGTATGAAGATTGAGGATCATATTCTGGCATGTTTCCTTTTAGCTGGCCTCATGTCGGACCCAGACTACGCCACGTACCTCAGAACGACGAAGGTAGATAAAGATCTCAACCCGAGGAATGTGAAATCCGAACTTCTCCTCGAAGAAAGAAGGATTGAAGCGGCGGCGGAATCGGCGGAGAAGAATAGTGCAATGGCGGCCAGGAGCCAATGGAGGCCCAAGCCCCAACAGAACAAAGATGGCGCAAGGCCGAAGCACGGAGACCCAAAGGACCGGAAGTGCTACAAATGTGGCAAACGGGGCCACATCTCATATCAGTGTCAAGAGGGGAAGGAAGATAAGGAAGAAAAAAACCAAAGAGAAAAAAGGAGACAAGAAGAAAGCAGGAAAGAGAGAAATTCAGGAGACGAGTCGAGGTCCAAAGGGCTTATATCTACATTAGCTTTATCGTCCATCAGTCACATGGAAAGAGATAGAATAAGCTACCTTGACTCGGGTGCTTCAAATCACATGACTCTGGACAGGCATCGATTCTTGGACTTCGCACCGGCAACCGGCCAAATCAGAATTGGTAAGGGAAATCTAGAGGTTAAGGGAAAAGGGACGATAGTTGTGAAAATGACTAAGTCCTGTGGCGGTTGGACTCTGTCCTTATCGAACGTTTTATGGGTGCCTGAGCTGGATGTGAATCTAATCTCGGTTAGACAGTTAGCAATGAAAGGAGTCACCACTGTATTTACAAGGGAGGAAGCCGTTGGGACACACGACGATGGAGACGTGATATTCAACTCAAAGGTAGGAGATAACGTATATTATCTAGAGACAATACCACCTGAGAGGCAAGTACGAAACGTCTCAGTGGAGAACGATCAGGCGGAGCCTCGGGAGGATGAGGAAGACATTGAAATCATCGAGGCAAAGGCCTACAAGGCTGCATCATGGCACGAGAGGCTAGGCCACCTGCATGGGAATGCGATGAGGAAAATTCCCGTAAGTAGCGTGAGGGAGAACTCGAGCAAACATGAGGAACCATGTGGAGTATGCGTGAAAGGGAAAATGACAAAAGTGCCATTTCCGAGGACGGCCCACCACACGTGCAAACGCCCCTTGGAGATCACTCACAGTGACGTCAGTGGCAGAGCTCAGTGCAAGTCACTAGGTGGGGGTAATTACTTCGTGACCTTCATTGATGATTTCTCTCGTTTCATGCACGTCAGGATCATCAGCAGGAAGAACGAAGTGCTTAAATGCTTCAAGGAATACCAGATGGAAGTAGAGGCTCTGCAACAGTCAAAAATAAGTGCCATCCAAACTGACAATGGAGGTGAGTACATAGGGGAAAACTTTGAGAATTACCTAAGGGAGAAGGGTATTTTACACAGGAAGACCGTACCGAGGAATCCAGAGCAAAATGGAGTTTCGGAAAGAGCAAATAGGACCCTGGTGGAGATGTCTAGGTGTTTACTCATCCAATCAGGGCTGCCCGAATATCTGTGGGGAGAAGCTGTGAACACCGCATGTCACATAAGGAACCTATGCCCATCTGCTGCTATCGGAGACAAGATCCCATTGGAATTGTGGAAAGGCAAGGGATGTGACATCCAAGGGGAGATAACCAGACTGAGAGTATTTGGATGCAGAGTCTGGTATCTTAGAAGCCCAAGCGGAGGAAAGTTCGATAGCAGGGCAGATGAAGGGATATTTGTAGGTTATGACCGACAGGTGAAGGGCTACAGGATATACCTGCCGAAAACCAAGAAGGTGATAATATCTTGTCACGTCAGATTCGAGGAGAATGTGTTTCCCTACAAGGATGCAAAAGTGAACACGAGCAATATAAGGAGGAAATTCTCTGAGTGGATATGGGACGTAGAAGAGTTTGAACTAGGAAGGGGAGATGATCAAACAGACGTTGAGACTCAAAGTGATAGTGAAAATGATGAAGGCTAAAGTGACTACTTCATGGACTGTTTAACTAATGAGAGTAATCGGAGCGAGGCTGTGAGTGTACCGACTGTACCCAGGAGGTCGGCAAGATTACACAAGCCAAAGACGTGTGATAGTTGTGCTCATATTGCAACCGTTTGCAAGACTGAAAGCATGTGTGTGTCCGTGAATGTGTATGAAGCCCTGAGGGGACCAGATGCTCAAAGGTGGACTGACGCAATAACTGAAGAGTTAGACAATCTAAGGAATAAAGATGTGTGGGATATTGTGCAAAGACCGTTGAACAGAAACGTTATTGACTGTAAGTGGGTGCTAGTCAAAAGGAAAGACCCCGATAGATATAAGGCTAGGCTTGTAGCTCCAGTATTCTGGCAGAGGCCTGGAGTAGATTATTCCGAGACCTTCAGCCCAATAGTAAGACGCAGAACTCTAAGAATTCTGCTTGCTCTGTGTGCAGAAACTGAATGGGATTATGAGCACATTGATGTGGAGTGCGCATACCTCAACAGTCCTCTGGATGAGGATATATATATGGAGCAACCAGAATTCTTTAATGTTCCAGGAAAAGACAGGACTAGATACGTGTGTAAGCTTAAAAAGAGCCTGTATGGACTGAAACAAGCTGGAAGAATGTGGTTCAGACACATTAATGGGATCTTGAAGGGTATGAGTTTGAACCCATGTATGAGTGACCCGTGTGTGTACGTGAGTACATCCAAGGATTTGGTTGTAGCTGTGTATGTGGACGACATTCTTGTGTTTGGAACCAAGGAGAGTATTAGAACGTTCAAAACTAGAGTTAAGGAGAAACTAGATGTTAGGATGTTAGGTACCGATACTCAGTTTCTATCCATCCACCTGAGTAAGCCAGACAGTACCACTGTTGTATTTGATCAATCCGTGCAGATAGGTCAAATGCTGGATCTGTTTGACGTTGCTCATGAGGTTGGAGTGTCAACGCCGCTAGCTAAGGAGTGTGAAGCTGGTTTTGACATTGANGTGTGATGAGCCCTTCGACAACAAATTGTACGAACAAGCTGTGGGGCACATCATGTATGTAGCAACTGTAAATCGTCCTGATATCGCATGTGCAATAGGAAAATTAAGCCAAAGATGCGCAAACCCGACTGTATCCGATTGGAAAGCGGTGAGGCGAATTTTCAAGTACCTGCTGAAGACCAAAGACTTAAAAATAGTATACCAAAGGACAAAACAACCTTTGAAGGTGTTTTGTGACTCGGACTTTGCGGGCTGTTCGGTAGATAGGAAATCTAGGAGCGGGCATGTCTTCATACTCGCTGGTGGTGCAATATCTTGGTTGTCCAATATCTTGGTTGTCCAAGAAACAACCAATTATAGCTCAGTCGACATGCGAAGCGGAGTTCGTGGCAATGCAAGAGGTAGCTAGGGAAACTGTGTGGATTTCCTTACTGTTAAGAGAATTGGGTCAATCGTCATATTGCCCTCGTCAATATTGCAAAGTATTCTGCGATAACGTCGGGGCTATTTCATGGTCCAAAGATGAAATAGTCGCTGAAAGCTCTAAGCATGTTCAAGTGCGATATTTCTATGTTAAGAACTGCGTGTTGAGAGGAATATTAGATTACACCTATGTACCTAGTTCCGAGAATGTTGCTGACATTCTCACCAAAGGGTTAAATAGAGTTAAGACTCAAAACTTTACCAAAGCTATGGGGCTTGTAGAAACTGCGATCAAAGGGGAGTGTTGAGGGATGTTAAGTTGGTATGATCGCTAGTTACTACAAGCTAAGTTGGTACGACTTCTGGCGACGCTTTTTGTCTTAGAAGTCGTCCACGCGCTAATTTGACTGTGTGACTGCTTAGTGGTAAAACGTGTTGTACGAGACGGAGAAATATATAAAGTGAAAAATCGAATCTGTGTGAATCGATTAATTAACAACTCCAAACCTACATTAATTAACAATTTCTTCTTTGACTGTAGGTATCTTGAGATCGCGATGTATTGTTTCGTTGGTAACGTACCAAGGTACATCTAGGAGTGTTCTTAGTGTTTTGGCTTGTAGTCGTTGAAGTATCTCAATGTTGGAGTTACTTGCTGTTCCCCATAGCTGGATTCCGTAGGTCCAGACAGGTTTTAATGTGGCCTTGTATATCATAAGCTTACTTTGAATGCTTAATTTGGAGCGTCGACCAATGAGCCAGTAGAATTTTTTTATTTTTTCTTTGATCTGCTTCGCTTTGTCGGCTATGTGTTGCTTCCATGTCTTTCTCATGACTCTTTGTTTGGAATAGGAATGTTATTTATCGTCACTTGTGGACAGGTTTGTTTTCGGAGCGTGAATGTTATGTGACTTGATTTATTTTCTTTAATTTTGAAGCGCCACTTGTGGAACCACTTTTCCATAGAGTCGAGGCCTCGCTGGAGAATGGAGAAGGCAATAGACGGATCAGGGTGGGAAGGTAGTAAAGCTGTGTCGTCTGCGAATGTAGCTGTGTTTATGTCTGTTAGTGTTGGTAAATCTGCAGTGTAGATGGTGAACAGCAGGGGTCCGAGGACACTGCCTTGGGGTATGCCGGCTTCTATTGGAAAAGTTGTGGTTATAGCGTCTTGGTATTTTACCGAGTATAATCTGTTGGTTATATAGGATTTTAGGATGGAGTAGTAGGTGTGTGGTAGGATTTTCTTTAGTTTGTATAAGAGTCCTTCGTGCCATACTTTGTCAAATGCCTGCTGGATGCCTAGGAATACCGCTGTGCAATATTTTTTCTTCTCCAGGTCTTGGATGATTTTGTGGGTTATACGGTGGATTTGTTCTATTGTAGTGTGTTGCTTCCGAAAGCCGAATTGATGATCCGGCAGAGTTTTCGATTCTTCTAGGAGTGGTAGGAGTCGTTTCGTTAGCATCTTCTCGAATAGTTTTGACAGAGAAGGTGGGAGGCTAATTGGGCGATAAGAGCTTGCTTCGTGTAGTGGTTCTCCAGGTTTGGGGATAAGTGTGATCAGCGATAATTTCCAGGATTTAGGAAAGTATTGGAGGCGAAGAATTGCGTTGAAGATGGAAGTGATGAGTGCTATTCCTTTTGTGGGAAGTTCCTTGATGGCCTTGTTGCTTACCAGATCGTAACCTGAAGCTTTTTTAGGATTTAGACGACGGATTAGTTCTATGACTTCCAGTGATGAGAAAGGCTCAGTGGGAAGAGACATCTGGAAGGGAGAGAGCAAGTGTTCAGTTATTTCCTCTGGAGTGGTGGGAGAGAGGGGTTTGAAGACGTGGGTTAAGTGGTTGGCGGCGAACAAGTTGGCTTTTTGCATAGGGGTACGCGCCCATCCTCCTTGCGGACAGCGAATTGGTGGGATTATTTGCGGGGGGCGGGTGAGTTTCCTGGAAGCCTTCCATAGCGAGTAGTTGGAGTTATTGTAATTCCTGAGGGTTTTCGTGAGTTTCCTTGTGGCGTTGTTTAGCTTACGCTTGTCTTCGGGTGTCCTATGATTCTGCCATGCTCTTCTCAATCGGCGTTTTTCTGCTATTTTCTTGATAATGTCAACGGGGTATTCATATTTGTTGTTAGGGATCTTGGTGGGGGTGGAGGAGCGGATGGCGTTAATTATGCTGGAGTTTAGGTATTCCGTGGCTGCTTCTATATCTTCTTTAGTTTTTAGGGGAATTAAGGCAGTTGTTGTATGATTGAAGATTTCCCTAAAGAGCTGCCAGTTGGTGAGTTGGTTGTGGATGAAGCCGTTAGGTTGGTGTTCTATAAATATTGAGTTGATTGTTGTTGTGATGGGTGAATGGTCAGAGGAGAGTTCCATGGAGGAGTTGATTTGGACATATCTTGGCGAGATGTTTTTGGTTATGAAGAAGTCTAGAAAGTCGGGTATTTTGTTAGTGTCAGTGGGCCAGTAAGTGGGTTCGTTTGAGCTAAGGTAATTAAGTCTGTTGGAGTTTATGCTTTTTAGGAGGTTTTTACCTCTGACTGTGGTAAGTCGGCTGCCCCATTGTAGTCGCCTCCGGCTATAAATCTATTGCCCAGGTTTTCGAGGAAGTTGTAGAAATCTTCTTTTGAGATTGTATGTCTGGGAGGACAGTAGACTGCTGAGGTGGTAATTGGGCCCTGCTTGTCTTCTATCACTACGTTTGTGGCTTGGAAGTGGTCCTTCTGGTAAGATGGAAGTTCGTCGTTTTTTAAGCTGGTTTTTATGAAGATTCCGGTGCCGCCATGGGCCTTTCCGCTGGGTTGCTGGGTGTCGTAGAAGTTATATCCACTTATTTTTATGTAGTTTTTGTCGGTGAAGTGGGTTTCGATTATGAGCATAACGTCGATTTGTTGGTGTTTTAAGAAGAGCTCTAGCTCAAGTTTATGCTGAGCTAGACCGTTGGCGTTCCAAAGAGCTACGCGTGTCTGTTTTATTTTGCGTTGGTGCTTATTAGTTTGTTCACGAGGAGTGTGAGCAGCGACAGCAGATTATTGAATTGCTCGGATTGTTGTTCGATGAGTTTTTCTATCCTGTCGAGGTTGTTCGTGTTTTGTGGACTGGGTACAGTATTTTGTGGGTGTTCGTCGTAAATTGTCGGTCTGTTCTGGTTGCATTGAACTACCTGTGCGTAGGAGATTGAAGGTGTAGTGAGTTTTAGCGGGCTGGGTAAGTAGTTGCTGGGGGCTTTAACTCTGGGATTGGGGTATTTGTTTGTGTACAGGATCTTATAGATTGAGCAACCTTTGTAGTTCGCGGGATGTTCTCCTTGGCAGTGGATGCACTTCGCAGGAGTGTCTGGGGATTTGGTGCATTGGTCTGTGGGATGAAGTCCTGCGCATTTAACACAGCGGTAGTTATGATTGCAGTATTTTTGCGTGTGCCCGTACCTTTGGCACCTTTTACACTGTACTATCTCTTTTTTTGTGAAAGGTGGTTCGAACTTGATTACAGAGTTCATGAGACGGTTGATATTGTAGATTTCTTTGTTGTTTGGTTTTTGTTATAGATCTATGAAGAATAGGGATAGTGGGCTTTTTGTGATTCTGTGTCTTATGTTTATGATGTTGGTGACTTCGTGGTTATAAGTTTCGAGTTCAAGTTTCAGTTCTTCCAGGTTGGCAGAGTGGTGGATGTTGCGTAGTACCACACGAAAGGGTCTTTCTTGTTTTAGTTGGTATGTGTGGAAGTTGGCGTTCAGGGATTTGAGCGACTTTGTTAGTTTTCTGTATGTCTCCGGGTTAGCCGGCAGGATTTTGACCTGAGTGTTTTTAATTTTAAGTTGGTAGTCTTCTTTTTTAATGTCTTTCTCGATTGATTTGATCATGGTTTGGATGTCTATTACATTGTCAATGAAGATTGGCGGGGGAGGAGGTACTTTTTGCGTTTGTTGGTTAGTTGGATTTTCTGATGCGTCAATAGAATCGTGTGTGGATGCTAGAAGTTCGAATCTATTGTAGGTGGTGACGTGGTTTGTTGGAGACGTGCTCTGATTTGCGTTTGTACTTTTGTGATTTGTATCTAGTTTTCGTTTTTTGCTGTTGTTTGTGTGGTTATCTATGTGGAACAGGTTGTCCATTTGCCATGGTGGAGGTATATGGGCCATCTTCGAACTAGTTAATTCAGTTGAAGAAACTAGTCTAGAGGCTAAATTTGGAGAATGGAAGTGTCTGGCTATCCTCGAGAAGGTTTAGAAAACTCTGCGTTGCTCTTGGGTCGGTTCACTTTCGAGAGGAGGTCGTCTCTTGTTGAAAAACTACACTGGGCACTGGACACATGTTTGCACACATCGGCTGTCGACGGCGAACTGATACTTGTATATATACTTCTTCGTTAAATATACTTTTCTATCTTACAATTTATCCACGCGTTCCTCTATCCATATAACCAATAACCACAACAAATTTTCAGGTTGGTTTCGAATTTTATTAAAATAATCATGACAATCGTGTCTTATTTTCTATAATCTTCCGCTAAATTTTTATTTTTATGGCAAGAAGGCTTGAACATTTGGCTAAAGTATTACTTGTGTGGTAAATTAGAGACTATAACAGGTACCTCAGAATTTGATCAAATTTGTATAAAATCCAAAACAATAAGAAATCACGCCAGGCACTGAAAGATACATAATGCCAACCGAGTTAGTGAAAAGTCATATTGCGGAGGCTTAAAAAGATTATTCATGCTATGTATTAATTTTTTACTAAATATACGTTTGCAATAAATGTCTTGTAATTTTTTCCATACACATTTGTATATTGATTTCCAATTTTATAGTCATGCTAGTCGTGTCTCATTACAATGCTAATGAAATTTCAAAATATTTTGTACAAGTATAACCGTATAATATAAAAGTTTTGGTACTACAAATACTATTGTAATTTATTTACAAATACTATTGTAAGTTAGTGTCTACAGGCAAGAGGAAATATTTTGTGGACATCCCACAAAATACTAATTACAACACGAACATTAATTACTACAATCGTCGATTGGGCACATGGGGTTTAACAAACCGCAGACAATTTCAAAGTTCATAGTATTGTTATTTCAATCGTGCGAATTTTATACTTTCGTATAGCGGAGTTTAGTTGCGCACTCTAGCGGTTTAGTTGTGAGACAGTTGAAAATTTGCTTCAGAATTACAAGTTTCACGACGGTAGACACGCGAAGAAGCAACGAAACTTGCATTGCTCTTGCTTATTGTTACCGAGAAAATACTTTGTCATGTTCTGCTTTGTGTTTAAAGTATAAAAATAGTATATTACGTTTCATTTCTAACTTAAAAAACACAACATTTGTACATAGAAGTGATTACGAACGCCCGAAATAGTAATAATAATAAAATAGATTATAGGTGTATTTCGTATGGGATCTTATAAACATCACGTAATTCCAAGACTCGTGACCAGCCAAAAGTTATAATAGTACTCTACAAATATATTTATCTCGATAAAATGTTATCGATATGTGAATCTTAGCTCATTATATTTATAATGGAATCCTTATTTATATATACATAATTATTTATATATTTGAATATATTTAGTAATATATAATAGAAAATATTCTTTGTTTTTTATTTCTGCACTCTAATTGAATACTTTCGTTTCTTGCTGTAAGTTTCTCAAAGTCCTAATACATATATATTTATGAACGGTGGCCTACGCATAAGAAGTGTATTTAATAAATATAGCGGTAATTTTGCTTTGAAATCATCACGGCACAACGCGTGACCATGATACGGCTGACATATTGCGTTTTTAGGCTGCCCCGCGCATAAAAAAACACGCTTTCCCTCGAAACTCTGCTATCCGTTTGAATCGTAGAAACAAAATTACCATTGTTAAACGCAAGAACTTTTAAATAGCTCCATTTAAAGAATGGCGTACAGATAAAATCTCTGATAGGAGGGGGTAAAATGGGAATTTTTGTGAGCACCGGCTTTCGAGTAGATAACGTTGAACAGCTTTGATGAAACAACGCGTAACACTCCGTTTCAGGGGTAGCTTAATTGTATTCGTTTAAAAAGGTTTTTGTAGGAGAATTATATTAAATGGTTTCAAATGGAACTGTTTTAATGGTAAGAAAAGCGCCATTGATGTCGAATTCGCTTAAATTTTGCGTCAGAACATTTTCGATTGAAACCTTGAAAGTTCAGTTTGTTTTATAGAAATCAAAAATTCATTTCGTTCCTTGTTTAGTTGTAAAGGTTTTTATATTTCTCATGGTGAAATTTATTGAGAATATTGACGTGTGATATCTTTTTATGCGGATGGAATCTTCATTTAAGGTATATTGGGGAATTAGAAAATGAGAGGACGAGATATTTAACGTAGTAGTTAAGTTCTTGTAATTCACACAATGATATATTTTTGTATTTTGTCTGGTTTCTGAATTTTTCAGTTCCTTATTCTATTGAGAATGCTGACATGCGATATTTCTTGAAGAAAATAAAATTGATATAGAATCATTCGTAGAAATAAAGAATTCGAAAATGAAACAAGGTATTTAATATACACATTTAGTAATTAATCTACTTTTTGAATAAAGGTAGTTTCGTTTCCTGTTTAGTTTTAAAGTTTCTAAATTTCATAGCATTAAATTTATCGAGGGTGTCGATTCATGATATAATTTAAATATAATTTATTATTGATTATGGCTGTAACGTGTTACGAATAACAGTTTAATACATTCAATTAATTTGCTATTTATACTGATAAAATTATTAACCAGCTTATATGCTACTATAGTACTATAATATTTTTGTATTATTCATGTTTATTTGTATATCAAGGGAATTATTAACAAGTTTACTAATTTATCAAATGACCAATTATACTTGATGTATCTGCTATATATTTTTTACTGTTATTTTCATAAATTTATAATATTATCCAAGAGTCATACTTTATAATACAGTATTAATAATTATATACAATATAATAATTATAAAGAAGAAGAGAGAAGGGTAAGATTTTTAGACACATATGTCTAAAAAAAAAAAAATTAAGAAGAATTAAAGGGCAGATATTTGATATAAACATGTCAAATTCATAATTCATATTTAAATGCCCTAGCTTCATGAAACAGTTCCCTAACAAATATTTTAAAAATGTGTGTACATTATATTTTTACATGCAATCAACTTATTAGAAAATTTACATAAAACAGAATTGTATCTCTCTTTGAAGACAAAGTTATTAACTGGCTGAAATGGCTTCACGTTTGGAATAAATTTAAAACTCATTGTCATTTGAATAATTACAACGGCCATTGTGCTAACGGTAGTTAATATTATTCAAATACGGAATTATGCAAAAATTATTCGAACAAAAATTCATTTCGCTTGGGATGTTTATAACCCGGTACGCGCGTTGTAACGCGTAAAAGTAGAGAGCTATAACCGAAGAAAAATGATGCCATTTTTCACGTGGCCACTGTGTCCCGCAATCCAGTCGAACGATCGATCATCGTGCAATGAAAAAATGCACAGAAGCTGGTACAAGCATGTGTACACGCAGATGATGATCCTGACTGTACATACATGACACACAGGAGTGTGTCGTCGTATAATCTGGCGAAAGGCATGAAAAAGCCTGTGAAATTCGTGGAAATGAAATTTTTCAGACGTCAATGGGCCAAAATAGGGTTCGAAAAATCTATTTGAAATTGTCCATGAAATAAACGCATTTTCCTATTCAACCCTCGATAGTTTCAAATCCTGCATACACCTCTTGCACGCCTATTCTATTAATTATTGTATTAACGCGTCTCCATGTTTGGATATTCATTTTTATGTCATCGTATCATCTATTTGATTTTATTCGAGATGAAAAGTGAATTATGTTGGATTGCAATTTCTTTATTTGTTTGAATTAGGCTGTAACATATGAAATCGCAGATAAGTTAGAAAGTATGTCTTTGGTAGATATAGGAGCATGAATCTTTTGAAAAATTTATTAATTTTATAAAGTATAGAAGTGTATAACGAAAAATTATAAAGGAGATTCTACAGTTTTAAAGGAATCTTTAAAGAAAAGAAATATGTATAATCGTATATAATAAAACATACGTACATAATAAAAATTGAGAAAAAAATAAGGTTGTAATAATAATTTATTCGATAATCATTGTCCTGTAAAGAGGACAGAATTAATTCTAAAATATATAAAATTGAATTATGATTTTCATTTATAGTAATAAGTACGTAATAATTACGATAGTCTTGGAAGATTTTTAATCTTTCCTTTAAAATTATACAATACAAACATAAATTTTAGTGACTTTTTTATGATTGTAAGCCGGTAAACTCGATAATTTTGCATCCAATATAAATCTAAGTAAAATTCCTGATTCAAATATTCATATTTTCTGTGTGATTTCTTTATGTCTATGTCATTATTTTATTGAATTACATGAAAAATGTGATTTTTAACAGTAATTTTACTGTTACGGCAGAATAATATAATAGAGGCTGCTGAATTAGAAGAAAATCCCGAAAAATGTGATGTAAAAAATGTTATTAAAATTATAAGACTACTAAGGTACAATAGTGAATAAAAGTTGAATCATATTGCTAACATTCCTATCTTCTTTTGAAGGATTAGAATATACTACGTGGTACACTAAAAATGCACTCTTTCGTTTTGTTTAACATTTGGTCTAAAATGGTGATCTAAAACCACATGTTCATAACGAAGTGAGGGTTAGTAAAAAACATCATCATTGCTGTTATGTTCCCTATGGTTTATTACGGTGATAGTAACTATTGTTATGTACATACTGTCATATGAAATTTTATTTTTTTAGTTCTTATGATATAATGTACAAAAATATACTTTCTATACTTTGAAGTACTATAGATACGACTTCAAAATTTTAATTCGAGTAATAATTACAGATTAAATTAAATTGAATTTGCCGTCATTCTGTATCGTCATTAAAATGATTCATTATGTAAATAATACACAATGATACAAATACGTGAGCCGTTTGGACCCCAAATTGATCAATTCGATAATGTAAAGAAATGAAAAAGTGATAATGTTGCATATACTATTTTTTGAATTTACTTTTAAATTTGTTACTGCTTATGCCATCTTGTCGTAATAAATGAACTGATGATGGTAGTAAGTAATTTCTTTTCGAGAATTGAGCATCAATCCTGTACTTCCGTATATGAAACTGAGAAATTGATAAAAAGTAGATGGAGTTGAACAGTTTCGCTTCTAAGAGGCTCGTATGTATGAAATCTATATATCAAGGTTTTATGTATATGAAGTCACTTGCATTATACTTTTTAGTTAAAGTATACAGTCTTATCTGAAGTAGCATGATAAAATATATGTGTAGTTGGAAACTTTGATGTATAACGTAACTTTTCACATAAATAAAGTACGCTTGGGACACTCGATACATCATCTCGAAGCATAAAACAAGATAGTGGGAAACAGTGAAAAAAGGAAAGTGGGGAATCGATATTGACGATCTAGGAGTGGTGACACGCGATATTGAAGAATGTAAGTATCGTATGAACTGATAGTACTAATTATGGAGCTGCGAAAGCCGATATCGATGACTCTGAGGGCTAGAATTGACGATTTCGTAGCCAAGCAAATTAATATCGATCCCTCTGAAACTAGAGATTTTGTTAGTTGATAGATGTTGATGATTCTACAAGCTAACTTTTATGAAAATTATTACTAATAATTCTTTTTAATATAAATGTGTAGTTGATATAGTAGAAATTTTTTAAAATTAGCCTATTCTTATGAAATTAGCTAAAATTTACTGTATGATTAACAAGGTGGATTTCAGTATGATATAATTGAACATAATTGGAATACTGTTAGCTCTAAAGATGTAATTCTTTTAAAAATAACTAACAATAAGTTAACGAGGTTTTGTGAAATCATGCAACTCTTGTTTGAAATATTTTTTTACGAGTTATTACAAGTTATTTTATTTTATTACAGAAGTTTTATGAGAAAAATATGTAGTTCAAAGAAGACGACATAAAATGAAAATCTATCATCATTTAAAGTGATAACTATATAATGAAAATGAAATGTTCAATTTCATCTGTTGCATATAAACCTTTATCGACATACGAGAGCAGTATCCAAGCCACATTTAGTTTCATATCGTAATTTTAGATATGTGTATAGTATGCAAAAGATTTCTATAATTCATTGGCACATCAACTACTATTTTTAAACTACACTTTTTTTTTAATAACCAGAAGTTCTCGGTAATTTCTTTTGACATTAGTCATTTTTAGTATTATCATTATAAATATTATTAGTATTAGAGATAATTATTATATTTGTTTATAAATTATATTTTTACTTATAAGTTACGTTATAAATTATACTATATCTTTTAATTACTTACAAACATACATAGAAATTTTTAAAACTTTATTTTGGTGGTAATATGGAATTGGATATGATTATTATTGGTGATCAAAGTAATTATGAAAGAGAATTATTATTTCACAATAATAATCGTACTACTGACTTTAAAAGTGGCCTAGCTTATAAATATATGTTTATATAATGTTTATAAATATATATGTTTCTCAAATATCTCAAATATATATGTTTCTATACGGAGACGAACTATTTTTAAAAAATATAAAAGATTTAAGTATTCTATAAAATTAATTATAACAAAATATTCGTTTTATTTTTCGCTATTACTTTTTGGCAGATGATTAAGTAGGCACTTACATTCAACGTAATGGATGATGATTTAGTAAAGCTGCAGATATATTACATACATAAGGCAATATCTGTAACTGCGAAGCTAAAAACAGTCACAGTCAATAACTATTCCAGCACTTTGTATCATGGAATCGGTCTCTGACGTCCAAATATGGCTTGGAACATATTTCCCCAGTCATGTAAATCAATATTTATGATTTCATTTCTGGGTCAAATGTTCGATGAGTTTTGAAATTATGCGAGTAGAGTGATTATGGTATGATCAATTATACCTATACACATTGTGATAGGCAATTCCCAGAAGCTATGATTTATTGGAAGATATTATTAGGTTGTGTCTGCAATGTGTAAAAGCTTTATTAATTCATCTTTTCGTAATTGCATTTTAATTTATTTAAGCATGTAATATTTTTCAAATAAAATTACAAGAATTGCCATTAGGAAATGAACAATTTATTTTTTGAAAGTATATTTTTGTAAACGAGAAATATTATTCATTTAAGTAAATAGATCGTAATCATTTTTAAATAAGCAATTGAGTTTTTAATCGTATTTCAACATACTATTTAGTTCATAATATTGTTTACTAAATAAATATATAAACTGGAAATATAAACTTTAAAATCCAATTCATCGTTATTGGTATAATTAATATTTTCATGTTACATTAAATATTATATTATGCTTATATTAATGCTATATTAGTGTTATATTGATATAATATATATAATATATATATATTATATGTATATTATATAATATATATATTATATATATTATATTAATAACGTCAAATAATATAACAATAATTAAGTAATATAATACTATATAATAATAAATAATATGAATACATACACTATATACATATATATACATTTTTTTTTATTGATCTACATAATCTGTCCTTTTCATCAAACCTTTGCGTGAAGTATTCACAACAGTATTTCCAATATTCACTTAATACTTTACCCACTGTCAAAATTTTACTTTCTCTTCAGAGAGAGAGAAGCGATATATTTCTTTGCAACGTAACTAGTTTTAGCTTAATTTAGCTTTATTTAGGCGAATCAGTTGTCAAAAATTATCGAGTAACAATATTCGATAACTATCACATGGCGTAGTATCCTTCCTTTAAACTGGAAGATGTTACAGAAATAAATACTTAATAATAACAAAAACTCAATAACTTGTTTGAGCAGTGCTGTTAAAATAATCGACGAACCACAACTTACGCGTCAATAGCAATAAAATGTTCAACGAATCAAACAAAAAGAAACTGTCACAAAATACCATCGTAACATATTATTAACATGAGAACTATACAGTATCAACTTTTAGTGTATATATAAATTTATCATATATAGGTAATTACATAATTAAAAATGATATAATGAAAGTAACTAGATATGTACATAAAACTAACCATGTTTTTATTTCAATAAAAATCTCAATATTCACTTTATTGGAAACACTTGCGTGTGCAAAATCTTAAATCCGTTAATAATAACGTACGTATTACATAACGAAACAATCTCAGAATTATTTAAAATAATAATAATACCAAAAAATAGAGATTGGAAGTGTCTCTAATTCCCTTCTACGAAATAACGTCCTCGGTCAAGATACATACACGGTAGCGATTAAACGTTCTGTTGGCTTTCACAGGCTGAAGATTATATTGGATTGAAGGGCAGCTTCGACGATCATATCGGATTATTGATGCGTGGGGAAGACGGAGGACAGAAGACCGCGATGCAACCGGACCCGAGAGGTTTACCGAGCTTACCACCTAACTTGGAAGCTCGTCTACCACAACTCGATCAGAGTTTGAGGATCACGCACGCCGAATGGTTGCCAGTCACGAAGACTAAGTGTGTTCACGACTTGATAAGGCTTCTTGAATATTTATTGCAGATAATTATTCACGTTTAATGCCAATCGATCATTATATTGTTAGTCTATAAAAATCTGCCGGTTACACGTATATTGTTTTCTATTAAATATTATTGAGGCTAAATCATTTTTCGTTTGTGCATGTTTAATTAATTTCTGTTAATTCTCAGTTTAGAAATTTAATATTATTTTATGCCAGCTGGGGTATTTAAAATTAACTTCGGTTGCTTTTTACTTTCAGAAATCTATTTTTTGAGCTGTTGAAAAGATCTACTTTTATCAATTATTGATAACAGAAAATTTTTCTTTCATGTTTTTCGTAAAGAACATACAATGCACTAAAATTAGGATTAATTTTTTCGAACATAATTAGTTAATTAACTTCTTGTATAAGTACAATGTTACTTATACCCATGCCGGTTTACAATAATAAAAAATCAATAATAATATAAAATCAATAATAAAAATAAACTTAATCAGTTTCCTTTTTTATTAATTAACTAATACCTTTTCATTGAAAATAATGATGATATGAAAACGATGCTGGTAAAAAATAATTAATTTTATTAAGAAAACAAATTAAGAGCAAACTGATTTATTTACTTGTGTTACGTCTATTGTAATCCTGCATAATTAATTATTAATCATCTTCTGCTTCAATAACAAAATTTTCTGTTTCGAAAATTTTAGGTATTCGTGATGATTCGGTGGAATATAAAATAGTAGATCCATTATGTCTTCATATTTTTCTTTCGTTATTGGTCTCTCATTTGCATATAATGAAGGTTACTGTAAATTACAATATAATTTTGGCCTTCCCCTTCTCGATAAAAAATCTAAAACATGAAATTCCTCTTCAGGATTCATTGATGTTTCGCAAAATATTTTTTGTGGCATTACCATATCCCATTCTTGGGCCTTTATTAATGACATAATGTAAAAACATGTAATTATTATTTTTCCACTTTTTCACATTCTCTTTTACGTTTCTCTTAATTTAAAAAAATTGGCAATTTTTTATCGGAAATAATGTTCCAGGTAACTAAGATAAAATCTGAAAAAGTCTTTGTCTTCCAGTGTGTTTCAGTGTATATTATAATCAGATGACAGTTAAGGATTAAAAATAAAAAATAAAATATATAAATTAAACAAATTAAGAAAAAATGGTTTTATTGAAAAATGTACTAAAAGGAAGAAAATAATTTTCTGAATAAGGTATCATTAGTGATTGAATGTAATAATAATATACGGAATGAGTTCATTTGTTGAACTCATATTATTAAAAATAAGATCGTGGCAGGCTCATATTGGTTTAGTTTCAATGTTTTTAAAATTTTTACGCTTTCAGACATTTGATTAATTAAATTTCGGATTCGTGATCATCAAAGGATTGCCTTAATTGCTTTCATTTAAAATGTCTTTATTTAAGAAATACATCGAAGAGAACAGAAAATTATTGGCGTGATTTCTTGCTTCATCTTTCGATTTGCTCATCTCAACATCTCTCAGAAACTCATCTCTTTCCTTGCCTCATTTCGTTTTGACCCAATCGATTTGGCCCTTCTCTTTCCTGTATTCTTTCAACAGGAAGTTTTCGCAGCTACTTTCCATCTCTTTTTCATATTCTAGAACTCTGTCTTCTATTTCTATACATATTTTTCTCATTTGCTTTTCCTCTCTTATTAGATTCCCTGGGGCTCACTTGTTTAATCTTAGTATCCATTTGATATATCTTTCCTGCACTACTTCCACCTTTTTCCTTTTCTTGTAGCCTCAGATGTCGGCTCTGTATATCAGGATACTTCTCATCATTTCATCAAACATTAACATTCTCGTACCGAAATCATCGCCAAATATTCTTTCTCTGATTCTCCGATTTCGTGCCATTGATGCTATCGCTCTTCTACACACGTTTTTTACCACTTTTTTCGTTTCTTTGTTCTTCCAAATCCATTTCTTACAGTCTGCGTGTTTTCTGAACATTCTGATCGTTGATTTATTCGAGTTCAATTCCGGTTCCTCTCCATCAAAAAATATCTCTAGATACTTCAGTATATTGTCCATTTCCTTCTGAGTTATCGTCATAACTGCTAGGTGATCTGCATATGCTAGGATGAATATTTTCTTCGTTCCTACAATAGTTCCTTCTTCTTGTGTTCTATTCAAAATAGTCATCTATCTCCAATATAAATATTGCAAACAATAGCGAGCTTAAGGAGCAGTCTTGTCATAGGCCTTTTCTAGTCCAGAACACTCTTATCCTTGAATTTCTTACCTGTACTCTATTTTTTGTTTCTTTATAAATTTCCTCGATTCTTTTCGCATATGTTCTGCCACTGTTTTTTCCTGTTTACCGTATTTAATGCAGTCTTCAAGTTTCCAAAAAATATACAGAGCACGCTTCTTTTTATGTTAATTCTCTTTGCTACTGCGGTTTTCAACATATGAATATGTTGTTTATGTAACTTCTGTCTTGTCAGAATCCTGCCTGTGGATCCGACAATAATTTCAAAATTTCTACTTCAATCTATTTTCTCAATCTCATTAACGTTATTCCTCCATAATTTTTAACATCATTCTCACAACGACAAGAGTCTCTTCGAACCTTCAGGCGATCCCTCTCCTTTCCATACTTTTATTAATAATTTCCTTCAATTTTTCTTTGATTTTCTCTGCTGCGAACACGCAGGCCTCGTTTTTCAATGCATCTTCTCCTGTTGCTTTCTTCTTTTCGAGTTTATCGGTAACCGCTCTCGATTTGTGTCATGCTGATTTCTACCTCTCTTCAGTTCCGCTTTCTTCTTCTTTATCTATTCATATTTGTTTGCACGTATCTCTGCTTCTACTATATCCATGAAGCGATGTTTCCATCCTGATAATTCTATACTTTCCCTGGAGTTTCGCCTCTCTTTTTCGTTCTTGTATATATATACGCCTATATTTCTTCTTGGTCTTTAATTTCCATTACTTTCATTGTTTTCTCCTGTTCTTGTTTTCTTGCCCCTTCTGTCTTTTCTTTACATAATTTGTCGTGCCTTTCTTTCTCTTCTCTGTATATGACTTCATTTATCTTATCCTGTTTTACATTAGCTTTATTTTTCTTTATTTATCTTTCTTCCACTAAGCCTGCATTCTTCATTCCGCCATCATCCTTTTCCTTTCATTTGATTTCCTTTCCTTTCCTTTTCCTTCTCCTTTTTCGTTCCCTTTTCCTGGGTTTTCTCGCGCTTCTCGACCTTCTGTTTGTTGATTACCTTTTTCATCTTCCCTGTGAGTCCGGGTATTGTTCCCACTCGTGTTTTTCTTATTCTTTTGGTTTACCTTTTTACGTTTTTATATTTTCTTACCTTTCTTTATCTTTTTCTATCCGTAGTTGAATTTTTATCTCCCTAGTCAGCCTAAACGAAAGCTTTCCTTCGTCTTCTGCGTGAGATATTTCGCTCTTCAAGTTTTCCCTCAAACTCGTTCCATTTGTATCATTTGTATGCCATTTTTGGTCGCCAAAACCGTATCTCTATTGCTTTACCTTTTTATTTTCAATATTTTGCTATATTTACTACTTTCCTTCGTATTTTTGTTTTATAATTTCCTGTATGTACATATTTTCTTATCTCCCAGCTTCTTCTCGTTTTCCATTATTTTGATTTTGACTTGCCCCTCTTTCGTTGTTGATTGAATAATTTTACCATCTCCTATCTCTCTTGCTTGTACAACCTCCGCGCTGACTTCCAGTTTACTTCTTGAAAACTCTTCTATTTTCTTTTCGAAATGCTTTCTTCTCATCCTTATGTCTATTCCTCTTATAATTATATTTCTTTTCTTCTTTCATCCCTTTGCTTTCTTTCCATCGTCATTTCTATAGTCTTCAACTGATTTACCAAATTACTCAGCTGCACTCCTGTTTCTGCGATATCTCCTGCTGCTGTTTCTTACAACTCTACTAGTCTTTTCTCCATTTCTATTGCCTTCATTTCGCTAGCTCTGTTGTTAATTCCGAGCCTTCGAGAATTTTCGAGATTAATTCCGCACGGCAAACCTCCTTGTTAACCCTTTTGGGCCGACGCACCGACGCGATGCAGCCGGTCCTTTCACTACTATCGCGACTCGACTATTGCGCCGAGAAACTTCCAACGTTCGCGAAAATTCTTTATGTGTAGCGGTAAGCGGCAGAGCCATAAAACAAATGACGGCTGAGCGACAGAAAATTGATCAAACCTATAGATTTATTTTCTGTCGCTTTGTCGCTATGCCGCTTAACTCTCTTCTGTATAATCACGGCCTAAATAGTCGAAGCGAGATCGTTTTTAGGTCACATTTTGGTTAGGCACGTGGCTGAATTTCCCGTAAGATCCTCAATTCATCTTATATTTCATTATAAAATTAAATTCAATTCTCGCATAAAATTTCTTGAAATTGTATTAAAAAAATTGTTAAGTAAAGGAAACTGGAGGAAATTAGGATAGGAGAAGTTACGCTTACACACTTTTGGTATTGCTTTCGCTGTTACACGTTTCACAATAATAATTTTTATGATAATTTTAATTCTCCCATAACATTTTACGATTCCGTGCGATAGATTGCGATAGATTATAGAGTATTATACGTAATTATACTAATTTACTGTTACATACAGTGGCTCACGAAAGTACTCAAACACTTGTGGACATTTTTTATGATAATATTATACGTATTATACGGAACATTTTTAATAGCATTGTAAAGAGAGCCAACTATCGTGATTATTATTGATAAATTTTGAAACAAATCTGAAAATATATATATATATATATAGAAATTACAACAGATTTAGTGCAAATTTTATGGAAATTATAAAAGTATTGTAATGGTCAATTATTTATTATATGAATAAACCTTAATATTCAGAGGAATTATATTTAACACTTATATACTTAAGATGACTATTCATGCTATTCCAATTTTTTATTGAATATATTTTTGTAGTAAATATTTTGTAATAACTTTATACTATATGTATTTTCAGGTTGGTCTCAAATTTGACCGATATAGTCATGGCAGTCGTGTAAATTTTGTTTACAGTGGTAATAAGATTTCAAAATGTTTTATACGACACATATAATATACATATTATAAAAATTTGTTGTTATATTATAGTGCTCAAATACTTTCGCGAGCCAGTGTAATTGTACATAGCACGCGTTAATCTAATTCTAAAAGGATGATATTTCTTTTTTCAATTTTCAGATTCAAATTCTTTGTATACTCAGCGTACTTCGATAATAGGGTTGGTGGTACGAGCGCACCAACAGGTAAAAGTCAAGGAATGATTCGCATAATAAGTGCCACAAAGACAAGAGGACCAGAGCGTGTTTGGTGTAGACTTTGGTATCGACCAAAGAACGGAGGGAACGTAACAACTTCTGTAACGGTAGCTGCTAAAGTGAAGGTGCGTTAAGCAAATGAAGAAAATGTAAAATAAATCGTGACGTCTATAATGTTGCCCGTGAAACAAAATCGATTATTAAAAAATAAATAGAACAAAATAAACATGGTATAGTCCACAAATCAGTCAGCACAATATTTTTATGCCGGCTCAGATAATTCAACAAAATAATGTTTCCAGTGGAAGTTTATTAGTATCGAGAGGAGAATTTTCTGATGTAAAAGAAGAACAATTTTTATATCGTTTAAAGAGCTCCGTGTATTAGGTTAAACAGTAAGCTCCTTCGCTTTCTCTTGAAAGAAAATGTTATACTTGTGAAAATGAAGTCAAATATTATACTTGTATATAAAATCTATTTGGTCAAGAAGTAACTTATTTATTACATCATCTAAATCTGCCCGTATACGATCAGAAAATTATATCGTGCTATATAAAAAATACAAAATGACTGCTGTTTCTTGCTTAAAAAATGATACTATTCAAATATCTTTTTACGTCTGTAAATCCTCTGTTTGATATCGGTGAGCTGTTGTTTGAAACATTTTTTGTTAAATCTCGCAAAATCAGCTGAGATATCATAAAAATCAAAAATAAAAAGAATTAAAAAAAGCTACAGAAACTAACTTCCATAAAAGTAAAATACTGTGGCATACAGGTAGAAGTTTACTCTTTACTTTGCATAATATTCATCTTTTTTTTTCTCAGTGTCTCGAACCAGTTTTTACTCACTCCATATGTTGGATAAAGTAGAGGCAACACACTTCAACTTGCTCGTAACTTGTAATTTCCGTTTTCCCGCAAGAAAGCTCATTGACGCAAGCACGCAGCAAGCTCTTCGATAAAGCTAAAGTGGTTATTGTGATCGTTTTGATAGGTGATCAGAGAAAATTGGAATTTGAAGTACAGTGCCTGCTTTGTGATTTGCCCGCTACCAAAAGATTCGCCTACGTCTGATAGAGTACCGGAAACTGTGAGCGTTGTGGCCAGACTCAAAGCAGCACCGACGAATCGTATCCTCATACAGAATCGGCCCGAGACTAGGACGAAGGACAAGGAACTGTTGGCCGTTTGCGTGAAACCATTGCATTATGATTACGACAGAGTAAGTTCGAAAGGTACATTTTGAGAATTCACTTAACCCGTTGATTGCCACGCAAATTTTATATACTTCAAGCTAGCAGACGCCATAGAGCAAAATACACTACATCATAAAATTAAACTTTTGCAAATTATAGTATTATATTTGGCAAATTTTTCTAACAATATCATCGAAATCATTTACATTTTTGAAAATTTGTTAGCCCATGGAATTTATTTTGATCATTCTAAAAGATTTAGCAACGTAAATCATCTATGACCAGCGTTGTGATCAACGTGTTCAAACTGTGACGATTTCCGTGCTGAGTTATGTTTGGGACTTGCAATAATTTGCAACCTTACCAAGGGAACGCTTACTTTTCCAATCGAAAACCTTCAAACCGAACCTAAGATATAAAACGACTGCAGTTCAACATAATTCAGCTTAAGTGATTTGTGCGTAATAAAAGAAAGGCTTAACATTTAGGGTAGAATTACAGTGAGTAGTGTTCTGACAACGGTTTCAAAATAAAGTATGAATTTGCATGAATATACGCAACTTATTCATAAGAATCTATTTATTTCTTTATTTATTCATTAATATATATATTTGTATTCGAATGATAGTTTAACCAGAATAAGCATCTACTGCGACCACAGCTATGGTACGGTACATAGTATAAATACAAAGTGACAGGTACCAAAGGGAAACTAAAAGATCAAAATCGCAATAAAGCCTAATCGTGCAATACGTTCATTGTTCTCACTCCTAAGACCTTTGTTAAAAGTCAATAAAGAGAACTTAATTCTAGTTAAATCGATTCCAGTTGTTGCAAATATGAATATAATATAATTTATTTCTAATAGAAATGGTAAAGAATATAAGATTCACAAATACAGAAATGGTTATATTCAAGGTACTAAAAATTCCAGTGACAAATCACATCGTCTTCCATGGTTAACGAATAAACCTACCGGACCAGTCTATGAAGTCTGCCTTATGCAAATGACATGATCGTTTCGTCGAATGAGACACTATTGCAGTCTGACTGTTTAATTTTCCTTTAAAGAGCTGTCTTCTCTTTTCGTTGTAGATGGTAATTACTCTCGATTAGAAGTTGATGGTGTCGAGTCACAACAAAAGCATGCTTAACCGATAGAGTATGGACGAGTGGAATAAAGCTTTCCTTTTTTTTTCGCTTAATAGAAACAGTGAACTCATTTATATTTAAAATACATATAGCAATATGTGGATTGTGAATATACAGGGTCTGGCTGAATGAGATGTACAACCATTCATGTGGACGACAATTGAATCTTATGATGATTAAATAAACGAGAAAAAAAAGAAATAAGTAGAAAAAAAGCCTGCTACTTTTAGACGTGACAGTAAAAATGTTAATGAGTGCAAATTTTCTAGGTGTTACAGCTAATAGAGTTCATTGAGTTATACAGACTGCTTGGCGCTAGCCATGTGACTCTATACAACGACACGGTTGGCACGGAGGCTGGATGTGCTCTTAAGTACTATGAAGCTAAAGGTCTCGTGACCGTGTTACCTTGGCATCATTTAGACATGATTTCGCAGCGAGAAATTCGCACGGAGGGACTGTTCGCTGCCCTGAACGATTGCCTTTATCGATCTATGTACAAATACGAATACGTAGCGTTGGTGGACCTCGACGAGTTCATTATACCGAGGCACAACGACACGATCATTGACCTCATTAGGTGAGGATTTGTTAACTTATAATTAAATTTGTGGTTATTTAATATTTTTATATGTAATGTGTGAATGTGTCAGATGTTTCAAACTAAAATACTAAAGTTTCAAACAATGGATTGCGTTCTTCTGGTCATTTCCGACTCATCTATATGTTTCTAAAGAGTATCTCAAATTCAAACAAGATATGAAAAAATTCTTATTAGTTTGCATGATTTTTTGTTACAACATTATAGTACATATTTTCTTAAGCCGTTACAGGTACTTTTTATTTGCTAAACTGAGAGTAAAATTGAAACACATATAAAAATTGTTAAATAAACTAAACTAGACTAAACTAAACTACATTTAAATGAAGAAATCTAACAGGGAATATTTTATTACAAAAAAATAGTTATTAATATAAATACATATTGGTGTAAAGATTCGTTTCTCACTTTCGTAAAAAATATTTTGTGTATGTTTCTACCATTTAAACACAATATTCACATCTGTAAATTATGAATCGTTGTATGTAGCAATATTTGGATTGAAAAGAAAACACTCTATTTCAGTGGAATTAAAGCATTAGAATTATTACAAGACAAAGTTCTTCGAACTCTCAGATCATACTGGTTTTAATTAAATATGCAGATAAATTAATAACCGAAAACATTATATAGCGATTTTTATATTACAACCAAATATATGTATGATATTTTCAGTATTCTATTTTACAGTAGTTTTACGATATTTTCTGATACAAAACCTTATATATGATTCTTATTAATATCTGTGTACCACGATTTAGAAACGAGAGATTATTGCTCTATATATTTGTCACAATAAACTAATTGACTCAATTGTTTTTTTTTAATAATATGGAGATACATTAAACATATCAAATTCAAATTTATTTATATATATATAAATTTTATATATCTTAGATACGTACATTATAATATTGCATATGTACATATTTTATATAAAATTTATATAATTTATTCATTAGTTGACATTCTTTTGCAATCTTAAATGTCGTCATTATTTCATCTTCGACGACGCAAAGAACTATATGCATTAAATAAGTATAATTTATGTTTCTACTAACTGCAATAAGTATTGTAATATATTAAAAGATGTAAATGTAATATATTAAAAAATTATACTTCGGTAACATTGTTATAAATAGGCATATAAAACAATAATTTCCCGAATATCGTGGTATCCGAATATCGATAAGAATCACTATATTTTTCAATTAATGTAAATAAAAATAAAAATTTTATATTTTAGGTGGATGAGCAGTCGTACAAATACCAAATCCACCGGAGCGTATTCCTTTCAAAACGCATTCTTCTATCTACAGTGGGTGGACGATCCTTTCGTCATGACCAGTCGTACACCCATAGAGGCAGGTTTGATTACTCTGAAGAAAACCAGACGTAGAACAAAACTGCATCCTCACAAGCAACGCTCGAAGTATATTTGCAAGCCGCAAGACATTGTGGAAGCTGGCAATCATTTTGTCTGGGAATTTATTCCGGGGCATGGAACTCTGAACGTTCCATCGGACGCCGCAATTTTGCATCATTATCGGGTCTGCGAATTTGGCGGTGATGATTGTATAAAGACTCAATCGGTAGTCGATAGAACGGCCTACAAGTACAAGGATAGACTGGCCGAAAACGTTGGCAAAATCTGGACAGATCTAAGCACCGATTGTTCGTTACCAAAGTTAGAACCAGTGCCGGCGATGACGCCGCGGATAAAAGCAAGTCCCGTGTTAAAATCGGTCAGGTAGCGAAAGACTATTATCGATACTCTTTGGGATATTAGTAATTTTACTGGTACACCCAAGGTAGCAAGAACCTATTTCTATAACTACGATGGTCCGTAGTTTTCCTCCAACGAAATCCAGTTTCGATCGAGAGAAGAGAATTGCAGAGAAATTCGGGATTTATGGGCTACCATTTTCTACCTTTTGCGGTCCACGCCTGATAAATCTCGTTTTGGAAACACGGAGAACGGTGCCTGTTTAACGATGAGCCAAATGATGAAATGAAGTGTGGTAGCCGGTAGCACTGTGAAAGGCGCGATGCTCATTGGAAAGCTGACGAATAATATTTTTCTACGTGAGAAAGACTCATGATCGATTGGGAAAGTACTTACATGACGAACGACTTTCCCGAGCGATCCTGTATCTCTTACGCTATGGTGCTTCTTTCACGATTTTATACGGTATTATATTTATGTACGAGTTTTCTTTTCGTTCGAACGAAGCCGAGCTACATGAAACCGACTACCTACATAGTAATAGGAATGTAGAAGTTACCAAACAGGGCCTATGTTTACAGTCTACATTATCGGCTATAATGTAAGATATCTGATATTACATTGTTGTCTTATTGATACGTTTCTGTTTCCTTTTTTTGACACCTATAAATCCGCACAACGTATAAAGAAAAACGTACGCATATCCATAGGATCAATACTTATAGTCGTAGTTTATGTATGTATAATATGTATCTAGAACATCTAGTATTTAATCTGATAGTAAACGCGTAGAATGTGAAATGTTTTTAAAATACCGTTTAAACATAGTCGATTTATATCGGATCGGTTATTGACACTATGAAGAACGTTTCAGTTCCAGGAAGAAGTCGTTCATCTTTTATCATCGATTAATGTTAGTTGTGTTTTACAATTTTATTCGTTGTCGAACTGCCTCGCGAATAGTTTTTATCAGCCCTTTAAAGTGGTTTCAGAGAACATTGTTACATAATAGGAGCTACATTTCAAGAAAAATGTGATTATTAATTGTTCTCAGAATGGATGCAACAAAGGAGGGAGTATTGCGGTCAGCTAGAGATAAGAGATTACAGATTTGAGCGTTATGACAATGAATATTGCAAACTGTTTCTATTTCTTTCATAATGTCACATTTTTTACGCGCACATACATTTATGTATATATGTGTATACACTGAAGTGTACATACATTTACGTATACAACATGTAGGATAGGTGAATACGTACATGTGATCGGTGCTAAGCCACAATCAACATGCCGTTTGGTCATGTTGAGAAAGTTAATAAATATTATACGACGACAATATGTATTTTGATTCCCTTGAAAATATATTTCGTAAATATAAGTCTGGAGTACATGTACAATTATATGAATAATTGAATTTCAAATTATTTAACATGCGTATGTCATATATATACAATAATTGTATATATATATATATATCTTAAGTATTTTTTATCACCGCCAAAATTATTCAATCACGACAACTAATAATATATTACCTTTTATTGACACCTATTTACAGTTATTGTAAAAATGTGCGTATAGAGATCGATAATTACATGGACGGTATATTTTGAAATTTTTGTAATTGTTTTTTGTAATGGTTAAAAATCCTCATCCGAATGATCTAGCTTACTAACGGCTCGTTTCTCTTGCCCAACCTTTAAATCAAAACTCCCAATTTTTGGTCCTCCTACAGAGTCTAGAATATTATCATCGTCGTCGTCATCGAGATCACCATCGATTAACAAGTCACTGTCACTATCTAGCGAGCCACCACTATCATTTGATTCTTGAATAGTCCCTCTCTGACGTCCAGACATACTTCCGTAAATACGACGCTGTGATATTTGCGTTCTCGATGATCGGCCAGCTATTGTATTATAAACATGTTTTAATAGTTATTATATTAATTTTGTTAAAGTAATTATACATTATAACAAGCTTTTAAAAATGTTAAGAAGAAAACTGCACTATATTTTTACCTGACTTCAATCGACTATTTGGTGTTATTTTCTCGGTACTTTGTTTTTCTGTATTAGCAAGAGGAGGTGGAGGCTCTTGGAGATTAATAGGTAATATAGAATCATTTCCTTCCATTATGCTTTCAAAGTTAGCATCTTCGGCTCTCATTTTTTCTAATTGTTTTCGTGTTGCTTCTTGCCTATTATGAGATGGAAAATATTATATTATGTTTTCTGTATAGTAAGTACTATTTTTTATTATTTATATATGTACCGTCTTTCAAATCTTTCTTGTTCTGTCTTAGCTGCATCTTCATATAGATGTTCAAGGTATGCAAGATAACGAAATTTGTGAATGTAGTCATCATATAAAACTCTTAATTCAACTTTATGTTTTTCAAATTCCTCCATGAAAGCTGGGCGTACCTTTCTTAATGTTTGCAATCTCTTTTGGTTTCTGTCAAGCTCTGCACGTCGTCTTTCGATTCTTGTATTCAAACTTTGCTCTGTGTCCTTTAATCATTAGAGAAATTATAATGCAATATTTAGAGATAAGAGAAATTACTAAAGAATATTTTAATGTTCCAAGAATAAAATGAAGAGGTAATAATACCTTAACATTCTCAATTTGTTTTTTAGTGTCATCAATTTCTTTATGTACATTTTCAATAACACTTTTCAAAGCCATCTCAATTTCTGTGATGTCAAATTGTCTAGCAACTTTTGAGTTACGAATCTCTCTGAGATCAACCTCATGACCTAATAAGTCAAAAAGTGACGCACCAGTAACAGTCAACTGACTGGCTAATTGCCTAGTTGATTTTAATTCGTTTACTTTATTGGAAATGTCAAAACTAGCTGTACTAAAATTATCATCAGACATTATACTGTTATTAATACTATTATTTTGTGCATCATATAGTAATGTGGCTACTTTAAGCAATTCTTTTACAGCATAGCCGTCAGCTTGGTATAATTTTTTTGTATTTAATTTGACATTTGTTTTTAAAGCCTGTATTAAAATCATTTGACAATGATAAATTTTAATATAAAAATATAAAAACAACATAGTATAAACAGTACAATATTAATTCATTAAAAAATACAAATATTAATTTACTATTTTTATTTCTTTTTAATTTGGTCAATGAAAAATTGATACTTCCTGAGGAACTTAAAATTAAAATTAGAAACTGAATTAATTAAGTACCTTTTCTATGCATGCTTAAAAATTAAATACTAATAAATTTTATTACCATAAATTCAGCAACTGCACGTATTAATGAAATACGCTCTTCTTCGGTATTATGCTCGCTAGATATATCCGCATCTGGGTCAAATCTTTTGAGCAACCAAACAAGAATTTCAGCAACCAGTGGAAAATTTGGCAATCGAAAATTTCCAACAGAAATTAATCTAGGATAACCAAGGACTCGCATCACTTCCGTAAAATCTATCAAAAAAATAAATATAATTATCGTAGAAGCATACGTTATAT